>JAOVYX010017890.1:13291-50810 GCA_035668315.1 Drosera spatulata | reverse complement strand
CCAACGATCCAACGGATCCACAAGGGATGTCAATGCCGTCCTTATCAGTTCAAGGAGGTGATATTTCTTATTCGTTTTCTTTTTATTAGTTCACATGGATAGTGTAACTATGCTCCACGACCCTCGTTCCCTTTTTATTAATCATTTAGCGGTTGCTTTCATTTATTTTCCTTGAGGGTATATATATTATAGGGGTGCATTCTAGTTCATTTCAATCCCAAATACCCCACCACATGTCAAACGTGACCGTATATGAACATTTGACATTATATTTTCATACGTATGTGTTATATATCTGAAATATGCATTTAGGTTTAAGGTTCGAGACATGAAAATGTAATTTTCCTCCCCAGAAGGCCGTCGTCGGCGCGACCAGGCATATCGCGGCGCGACCCCCGTCGTGGGCACGACGATACTGTGCAGCCAAATCTCAGTTTTTCCCTTGTCGCGGCCGCGACACAGGATGGTCGCGGGCGCTATAGTTCTATGCCCAGAACCTGCAGGAAAGCTCTCTGTCCGATACTGGATCCCTCAATTCACATCACAACGCATCCAAACCATTTTATACACATCAGACACAGCATAAACACGTCTCAAACATGCACGGACGTGTTTGAATCGTATGAAGGAATAAAAGAGGTGTATCGGACGAGTGAGGTTACCTCGATCGCGTTTGATTTCCTTAAGCACACAATCACACGAACGGATCTTTTGATGTTCTCTGGATGAGCTACCGATGCTGATTTTCTCTTCCGGCTGCTGTTGCTGTCCTTCGTTCGTGTTGGCGTTGTGATGATGATGAAGACGATGGTGGTGTAGGCGTGGTGGTGAGACTATGAAGATGATGTTGATTGATGCGTTGAATGATATTGAAAACGATGGCGTGTTGGCGGCCAAAGAATGATGTTGGTGGCTGCTGGTATGGTGGTGGCAGGTGATGGGAGGAAATGGAATGCAGTGGCAGTAGGTGTGTGCGGGAGTGGAGTGGGAGAAGTGGAGGTGGGTGAGGGTGTGGGGAAAAACTACCCCGTGCCGTCCCACGATACGTTTCATTCAGTCCATTATTCACTCAAATTTCGTAATATTAATCCATGAAAAATCTATTTGCGTCGATAGATTTATCCCGTATACAAAATTATGACCTCTCGAGTCATAATCCATTGTTTTTGGGATTAAAATCGATAATACTTACGCGCAATGTTTATAACGTTATAACATTGTAACGTTATTCGTTTGTAGCGTTTATTGGCGCGTTCAACTAATCATCCCAAATATTCTGTCGTCATGTTTGATTTAATTAATCAAATATTTTCTTAGATTTAAATATATAACCTTTAAGCACAATTTATTTTAAAATCGTAACGTTATATATTAATTTCAAAACTCCCAAAATTCTCGGGTATTACATATATTCTGTAATTTTAATAAATAAAAAATTATTTAATCACAACAACATTATATGTAGGATTAAATCATCAATCACAAGATTTATTTTCATTTGTACCAATTATATTCATTTTAGAGGTAGGTGGACCATTTATCAAATTTAATGGTTTTATTAAAGGCCACAAAAGAGTCTCTTATTTCTAAATAGACTCTCTAGTTCTTCTAAGTGTTTAAAAACTGATTTTACAAGTTGGTTTTTAAAAACTTAAGGATACATGTTACCATTTTATCCTTAACTTGAAATTCTAGAACAAGGTTACTTGTCAAGATCATAAATATGTTCCACTTGTTCAATGACTCTAGATCTTGTAATATTTGACTCTTCTTAACACTTTATTGGATTAAATCACATGAAAAACTTCATCATCATCCCAAGTATAAGAAGTTTAGCTCATGATAACATTGTTACAAACACACTTAAACTTGTAGAGTGAATTATACATGATTACTAGTTTCAAATATTTAGTCACTTTAAAAATAGACAAATACATTACTTAAGAACACAATAACTTCATTAAAATTTATAATATGACAACAACAAAGTAGCTTGAAGTGTGTAAGGGATTTTACAACCAAAGCAATCCAAGACGAGGAAGAAAATCAAGTGCAAAATTATCTCTAGCAAGATCGGCTCCTTCTCGGTATGATTCGGTTTAGCTTGATGAACCCTTGAAACGGTGTATGAAATACTTGCTCCTAGTCTTCTACTCTCCTATGGTTGCTTAAGAGGAACTACAAAAACAATGGACAAAAGAAAGTAGTAGAGAAAAACAAAAGACTGGCTAGGAGATAGAGTAGTAAGTCCCTTTTATGCTATTTCTTCTTTATTAACATATATTGATTTGATTTCTTGCTCTTTTTCCTTACTTGCACGAATCTCCCTCTTTTTAACAAGACAAAATGTCTATGTTTACACATTATTGGTGTTTCAAATCATCACAAGACAATGGACCCTCATAATTAAAGTTAATACATGATTGAGTTGATTAGAAGAAAAGTCCAAGATGATTACTTTGTTTTTTTCATTTATATTATATTTAGTAATTTGGCAAAATAGGATGAATATAGACATATTATATACCAAAATATCAAGGATACCTATCATCACATTATTAGGCCAATGATATGATATAAAAGAGGAAGAATTACCTAGGTAAAAATCAAAACATTACTTAACACGATTTTACGAAAGTGAAAAATATCTTGTACAAAAAAAAACATAACTCTTTACATAAACCTCGGTTTGATGTGATTCAAAGTGCACTAGAAAGAAGACATTTAGAGGTTTCCAATGATATAAAGTTCATAGCTTAACTCAACCAGAGTTGGAAGAACCATTATTTACAAAGTAAGACCAATAACCAGGAAATTTCAACAATAAAGTGTCACATGACTCGAAAATGACTTGTTTTAGTACAAACATATATCAAACACATGCAATAATACTCAAAACACTCCTACAACTAATTAATGTAGTAAAATAACTTAAAATGACACAAAAATTTATTTGAATACATGAAAACGCACCTAAAGTCAAGTGTAATATAATGTAAATAAGTGATATAAATGCCACTTTTTAGATACATGATGAAAATGAGATTAAGCCAACTGTTGATTGAGTATTTTAAGGAGAATATGGGTGCGAAGAAGGTGTGTAGCAAGTGCATTGATAATTATATCATTCAGAAAGGGAGAGTGCCCATCTCATAACAGAAGCAAATGTTAGTAGCTGAGTTTGATGACATTCAAATAAAGACAGCTATGGAGAATATTGACATAACTAATTTAATAGGCCTTGATGGTTATTCTGTTGGTTTCTTCACGAGCAGTTGGGATATCATTGGAGGCTTTATATGTGTAGTAGTTAGAGATTTCTTTAGTATGAGAATGAAGATACGAGGACTAAATTTCACCATCATTCACTTAGTAGCTAAGTGTCAAAATCCCTCTCTTGCTAGTGATTATCGTCCTAGAGGAGTATTTTGAGTTAGAGGGGTATCATTCAATGGTGAGTTAGAGGGATATTTTGAAGGGCATAGAGGGTTGAGAAAGGGAGATCTAGTGTCTCTATATCTGTTTGTGCTAGTATTTTGGCTAATAGAGAGGATAACTATTAAGATTACTTAGTGGAATGCCAGGATATAATCTATGCTGGTAGACTTCAATTCATAAGATCAGTCTTGATTTTATTCATGTGTATTGGTTGCAGGTGTTCCTATTCCCAAAAGTTGTTATTAAGGAAGAGGAAAGTATACTTGTAGTCTAGGATGAGTATAAATAAGCATATGGCTCTTATATCCAGGGAAAATGTTTGTAGACCCAAGAGCAAAGGTGGTTTGGGCGTCAAGAAAATGATATGGCTGAACAAAAGATGTTGTTTAAGCAAGTGTGGGTTGTTGAGTAAAAAAGGAGAGGTTGTGGATTAAATGGCTTAATGCATATTTTTTAAAAGGGAAAAGTATCTGGATATTGAATAAGAAAGGTGCGTAGCCTTGGCCATGTGTTGTCCTACTTTCAGTAAAGGATAGTATGTAGAATTGATGATGTTAGTGCACTAAGAAGAAGGTGGACAACCCAGCCAAAAGACTATATAGTGCAAGAAGGCTATAAGGTTCTTAATGGTGATATGGAATCCATTCCATTGTGTAAAATGGCTTGGCATGGTGATGTAGCTCCAAGACATAGTTTCTTCCTATGGCTTCTGATGCTAGAGAGGTTGAGGAGAAGGAAAGATTATCTTCAGGGGTGTGGTACATGAAGATGTTTGTTAATTCTGTAGGAGTGAACCAGAGACGAGACATCACCTCTGCTTGTTATGTGCTTTCACAAAAAGAAAACAAGGAAAAGAAAGAAAAACAAAAGAGGAAGGGTATATGTATGGAGTGGGGTTTATGTAGAGAAACGTGGGCTAGGTTGATGAGTTGGATGTAAAATGTATCAGAGGCAAAGACAGATAAGAGGAAGATCTGCCTGTTATCCAAGAGTAACTTTTATCCATTGAGCAAGGGCCCTTCCACTCGGCACCATGTTGAATATTTTGGGGGACCGAAATCACATAAACATTACAACACACCTGTTAGGAATATGCAATCCCTCCACTTGTGTAGAAATTGATGAACAAAATTTTAGATTAGGACATACATTTAGGTTCAAAACTAGGATAGTAAAATGCAGTATAGGAAGCATATAGCAGAGCAATAGAGGATCACAGATGGGGGACCATTATGGATAACCTATAGTCTATATCAAAGAAATCTGAATAAGTGTTTAGGATGAATATAGGCAGCAAAAGATAAAAAATCTATCTGGAACTAGGATCGAAGTCTCAGAATCAAGGCTATGTCACAATGCAGCAGTCAGAGTGCAGCAGAGGAAGAAGTGTAGCAGATTGAGTAATGCAACAGGGCTGATCGATGAATGGTTGGGGATCTCAGAAACGATCACATCGAAGATTTGAAGTTTGAAATACTATACGAGGTTGAAGACTGTTGTGAAGGAACCTTTCAACTTCATCGAGAAGGAACAGTAAAGGGGACAAACAGATGACTATCAACAACAAATAGTACAGTCACGATTTCTAATCCTCTGAACCCTATAAATGGGGATTCTCTTCACTCTGAGAAGGTTGACGACGATTGTAAGATACACAAGCAAGCTCAAAACTCTCTCAAGTTCATTGTATAATCGTTCTCGAGAGTTGAATTGATGATTTGAAGGAAAAAGATTCAATAGTCTGCTTCAAGAACACAAACTGCAGCTATGTTCTTTCCTTATCAAGTTTACAAGCTTGTAAGGGGTTTCTTTGTAAGGTAAAACAAAAAGATAGTAAACTCACCTCTTGACTTGACAAAGTGGTCACCAACGGAAGACTGGACTAAGTTTTCGTTGATCATTTGACAGTGGCTGTCTGAACCAGTATAAATTATGTCCTCTATTGCTTTACATTCTTTACAATAGAATTATTAGAAACTAACTTGGACACAAAGAGAAAGTTCCAAGGGATAAACTTTCAGCTGTGGACTAGTTCGGAATGTAAGCAGTAGACTCTTTGCACACTACCCAAGACAAGGCTGCACACAGTTAACAAAGAAACTTTAAATAGCCGATTCACCTTCCCTCTAGGCTATATTGTATGACTCTGAGAATTACAATTGATATCGGAGCCTAACTTTCTAGACTTTATAGTTATTGAAAGGAAAGACTTGTTTTCTTGTTGATTTACTTGTAAAGAAGTTACTTGCAACGTACTTCGTGAAGAAAGAATGGCTCCTCCAAAGTTATCTAAGTGCCCTAAAGGTGGAGAACCACCAGCCTGCTCATTTGACAAGTTCAATCACTGGAAGTTGAGGATGCTTGCGCTCCTGGACTCAATAGATAAAACGATGCAAGATATTGTCACTTATGGCCCTTTCATTCCATAGATGTAGGATCCTACAGATGCATCCCAGGAGATAGACAAGCCCAAAGCTCTAAGGATGAGTGAGATCTGGTGCTGGTGGATAGAAGGGAAAGAAATCAAATCTTTAAGCCCTTGACGATGATGTAATATTTGACATCACATTTTAGAAATAGTGAAAGATGTAATAAAACTTGTAAATGAATATTTGACAATGATAGATCATGAACTAGTTTGCATAAGACAAATACGAACTTCCTTATCATGGTCCTAACATTGTGTCTCTTATTCTCACGTCTCTCATAAAGAAGTATGAATACTGCGAAGAGGATATTGTCATGAGTTCGTGAGCAATTAAGAAGTTGTGTAAACTCATATCACATTATCATAGCAAACAACAAAGTCTCCTTATCATGGTATAGACAGCAACAATCTTTCCATCTTACCATCCTCGCACTAGAATGCCACAAAGACCCAAGTTTGGTTATGCAAGAAAATTTCAAATAAGGTGACCGGCCGGCTTGTTGTTTTGAGGAGAATATAAGTAGTGGGTTTGGGTCAAGGATAGTGAAAAAGGTATTTGGTTATACCTTCATCTCAGAATCTCAGTTTGTAACCACCTCAGTAGACAACCATCTTCCAAAAAACATGTAACCCGTATATTTTCTGAGCTACCTTTTCATAAACTTGTATCCTTTATTTTTTTTTCTTTAAATTCTTTTTTTCTTTCAATAAAATCCCTCCTTGTGTTGCATGTGTACATCAAACATAACTCCATATATAAGATAGCACACTTCCATACTTGAGATATAGAAACTCATGACATGTGTTTAAATTAGGTTCTTTGAGGAGCTAATGTGTTTAATATCAAGAAAGGAAGGGATCAAGATCAACGTCAGTATGAAAAAGGCCACAAATAGGTAAATGGTTTTTCTTTCAAGGAAAAGGTTGCTTCGTCTTTGTGAAATCCATAGAACGAAGTTGACGATTCCACAACCCAATCGACGTATTACCTAATTTCATGTTAGCATAAGGAGACAGTGTCTGCATTTGATAAAGAGAAGAAGCTTGCAATCATATTAATCACCCATTACCCCAATATAGGTATCTTTTAGTGACGAATATTTTGTGGACACTCATATGCTCAAAAAAAGAATGTGGATTTGATAGAGGTCTCTCAAAGTCTCTCAAACGCTCAAACACAACCTAAGACCATAAAAGGTCAATTCCAACTTGGAATATGCTTAACCTCTCATGATCATCATAATCTTATGTTCACTCAAACTCATTTTTTTTTGAGGTTGTTTTTTTTTTTTTTTTGAACTTTTGCAAAAATATTTTTTTTGAACTATAATTTATGTACATTTTCTAAAATAACACACCACACAAAACGTAATAAAAGCTTTATTAATATCAAATAGACACCCTCTTACAACCACAACACTATGGAGTAGAACAAAATATGAACAACGCTATAACACCTAAGAACAAAGCAAGTGGAATCATGACAAATTGCACTATAAGATCTAATTCTTCAGGGGTCAAGAAGAAACCGACCGTCAAACTGAACGCAGTGGCCATGAGAACAATATCCAAAACCATTGCAAGCAGCATACCAACCAATTACAGACATACTAGTTTCATCCATGGATGCATTTTAGTGTTCGTTTGCTTTTTTCTTTTTACTCTTTGGAGAGGAAATGAAAAGTGAAGAAACTCTAAACCACAAAAGATTTCGATGAGTTTCACTACTTATTTATACTAGATAAGATAATAACTAAACAAAAAGGTAAAATCTAAACAGAATCTAAGGTATCAAGTCTCATTAAAAAGCGTCTGATTGCGAAGCAATCCAATTGTCATGCGCAGACGACTTTTCAAACCAAAACAAAACCACTCAAATCAGAACTTATTAACATAAAAGATAATAAAATAAGGACAGATGTACATATTTACAACACGCAAATATGTACATATTTACAAACAGTAAGGCATAATTTAACATAGCCAAGAAAAAAAAACTAATTTTTTTCTTTGTTTGTGGTTTTTTTTTTCCTGTTTTTTTTCACATTTTTTTTACATTTTGTTTTATTTTTGTTGTCTTTTTTTTTTTTTTAAATAATTTACAAACAACGCGACACACCCCTTTTTCTAGGGGGTTCAATGTCCTCATTGAAACAATATTACGTAAAACACACAACAAGAGAATAGAAAACCACAAGAGAATACAATTAAAATGAGAAAGTAGTGAAGGATGGGACACTTAACTTCGTATAGAAAATGGATGAAACAAGATTTCGAATAGCGATAAGCAACCGCTCCCCCACACTTAATTTATCAAATACCTGCAACACATGAACAACACAACCCAATTAAAGAGATAATATATAAAGCAAAAAGAAAAAAAAATACTCAGCGTGTCATCCGAATACTCATGAAATGCAATGCTTGTCATGAGGAAACCCCTATGGAGAGATTTCATCAAGACCATCAATAGTTCTATTTTGTACAAATAATTCATGTGGTAACCAATGAACATGAGGCTTCATAAGTGGCATAAATATAACCGGTATTTTTTCTCTTTTTACACGCTTCTTTAGATTAATGCTTTGCAAACTCCGCCTCAAGTCCTCTTTGACTTTTGTCAGCTCCTCTCGAAACCTTTGATTTTCATTCTCGAGTAGCTTGTAAGCTTCTTGAAATTGCAACAGTTGATTACTAACAGGATCCATGCCTTACAAATATAGTTAAACCGATATAAGCTAGATAGTATTGCAAGAAAAATAACACAAAGTGAGGAATTCACACATGGAGTTTACACTACTCTAAAACACACAAAGAAACACACACTTAAATGGAAATAACACGGGTTGTCTTCCGAGCAGCGCTTAGTTTTACGTCTTTAACTAGTCGAATATTCTCAAGTGGCGTTCATCACCAAGGAGGCCAATTTTTCCTTTCTTCCATCAGCATAGGCCTTTAATCTTTGACCGTTCACCTTGAATTTTCCTTGTGTGCCTTCAATTTCAATTGCTTCATGTGGAAAAACATGTGTAACGGTAAAAGGTTCAGACCAACATGATTTTAATTTACCAGGAAATAATCTCAAACGGGAATTGAATAGCAAAACGCTATCCCCGACAGAAAACTCCATGTGCAAAATTCTCTTTTCATGCCAAAGCTTTGTTCGTTGTTTATATATTTTTGCATTCTCATAAGCATCGTGACGAAATTCCTCCAATTCATTCAATTGGAGGAGACGCTTCCCTTCTGCATTTTTCAAGTCGAAGTTAAGATATTCGGTTGCCCAATATGCATGATGTTCCAACTCTAAAGGAAGATGACATGCCTTACCAAACACTAGTTTATATGGTGAAGTTCCTATTGGTGTTTTGTACACTGTCCTATATGCCCACAACACATCGCCCAGCTTTGTGTGCAGAATTAACCGTTTTCTCTAAAATTTGTTTCAATTCTCGATTAGATACTTCGACTTGACCAGAAGTTTGGGGATGATAAGGTGTTACAACCTCAGGTTTCACCCCATATTTGGAAAGCAACGCATCCAACAATTTATTGCAAAAATGTGTCCCTCCATCGCTTATAAGTGTACGTGGAGTCCCAAACCTAGTCAAAATGTGTTTTTTCATGAATTTGAGTACCACCTTGGAATCATTTGTAGGGGAAGCGATAGCCTCAACCCATTTTGATACATAATCAACAGCAACAGGGATGTACTGATTTCCATAAGACTTAGAAAAAGGACCCATGAAATCTATACCCCAAACATCGAAAAGCTCGACTTCATGTAGACCACTTTGGGGCATTTCATGTCTCTTAGAGATTGTTCCTATCCTTTGACATTTGTCACAAAGAGAGACATATGTGAATGCATCTTTATACAAGGATAGCCAATAAAATCCACTTTTGTAAAATTTTAGTTGCTGTCTTATTATCCCCGAAGTGACCACCATAATCCGATGAATGATAATGTTATAAAATATCTTTCATTTCCTCTTCAGGGACACATCGACGAAGAACTCTATCAGGACAACTCTTGTATAGGTAAGGTTCATTCCACAAAAAATATTTTATTTCTGAGAAAAATTTCTTTCTTTGCTGGTAGAATTGGTCTGGCGGTAATGTACCACTGACCAAGTAGTTAGCATGGTCCACAAACCAAGGTAATTTTTTTTCAGAAATAACAAAGAGTTGCTCATCTGGGAATAACTCTTTAATTGGTGTCTCATCATTCATGTTCAAATCTCTATGCTCAAGACGAGATAAATTGTCTGCAACCATGTTCTCTGTTTTCTTTTTATCACAGATTTCAAAATTAAATTCCTGCAGCAACAAAACCCACCTTATCAATCGGGGCTTCGCTTCTTTCTTTGCAACCAAGTATTTTATAGCCGAGTGGTCCGTATAGACCACCACTTTACTTCCCATCAAATATGAGCGAAACTTGTCAAAAGCAGAGGAAGAAGTGTAGCAATTTGAAATACTATACGAGGTTGAAGACTGTTGTGAAGGAACAGTATAGGTGACAAACAGATAACTATCAACAATAAATAGTACAGTCACGGTTTCTAATCCTCTGAACCCTATAAATGGGGATTCTCTTCACTTCGAGAAGGTTGACGACGATTGTAAGATACACAAGCAAGCTCAAAACTCTCTCAAGTTCATTGTATAATCGTTCTCGAGAGCTGAATAGATGATTTGAAGGAAAAAGGTTCAATAGTCTGCCTCAAGAACACAAACTGCAGCAAAGTTCAGAAGTGATCTGTGCAACCTTCTATGTTCTTGCCTTAGCAAGTTTACAAGCTTATAAGGGGTTTCTTTGTAAGGCAAAAAAAAGAAAAAGATAGTGAACTCACCTCTTGACTTGACAAAGTGGTCACAAAGTGATAGCCCTTGACGATGACGTGTTCAAAATTATGGTTGACACAACCACAACAAAGGAGACCTGAGATGCTCTACTGCTAAGAAATAAGGGAACATACGAGATCAGAGAAAACAAAAAAGACGTCATCATGCAGCAGTATGATTGGGTGACCATGAAGCCAGATGAAAACCTCACAAGTTTCTATGATAGGTTCAATGTCTTGGTCAACAACCTAAAAACCTTGGGGAAAACTCTCGACAACAAAGAAGTCAACCTCAAGTTTTTGAGCTCTTTTGATGAAATCTAAGGTGCCAAGACTACTACAATAAGAGAATCAAGGGATCTAGCCAAGATGTCACTTGCTCAATTGTATGGTGTGCTGTACACTTATAATCTCGCAGTGGAGCAGAAGAAGCACTAGAGGACAGAAGAAGACCTTGGCCTTCAAAGCTCAAGAGAAAATTCTTAGATCAATGGCTGAGGAAGATACTATTGATACATCCTCCACAAGTGAGCAATCCATCTGAGGAGCTTGCCTTGATGGGAAAGAAGTTCAGAAAGCTCCTCAAAAACAAAAACTTCAAGAAGAGTGCTGCAGCTAGGCTAAAGGAAGCTGAGAAGGATGTTTGCTACACCTACGGCATGCCAAGACACTTTGCTACATAATGTAGAAGAGCTCCACAGGAGTCTACTGCAGAGAGAAAGAAAGACTACAACAAAGACAACTCTGAAAAAAAGGAAAAAGACAAGGCTGGCCTATACTACAAAGATCTGGAGTGAGACAGATTCAGATGATGAAGAAATAATCTCCAATGCTCAACTCTGTCTTATGGTCACAAGTGAGGACAGACAATAGGTATTTGATCTCTCTATCTCTGTTGCCTCTGTACAGGAACTAAAAGAGGCTCTTTAAGAGACCTCAGAGAACTTTATTGCCCTAACAATGGAAAATAAAGAAAATCTTGAGTTGATTGTAATTTTTAGAGAAAATTACAATTTGACCTGTGAAAAGATTGAGAAGAAGACAAATGGCTTACTTGCGGCAGAAAATAAACTCAAGGAATCATATGAGAAAGTAAAATCTCTTATTGAATTGGTGGAAAAACTCACCAAAAAATAAAAATAGAAAATACAGAGGTACAAAGACAGGTTAATGTATGGAATTGAGAGACCGTGAATCTTCATAAAATATTATTCATGGGTTAATCCTCATATGATCGAGTTGGCTTGGGATACAAAAGCTGGATCAATGAAACAGAGTGTTCACAAGTTAAGGAAATCCCTGCAAACAGCAAGGTTGAGGCTATAAAGCCATTGCAAAGATTTTACTGAAGGGTGAGACCTCTATCGTAGAGACCGTGTAGAAGAGTAAAGCCTCAACTGCTCAACCAAAGAAGTCTGATCACTATGATGCAAAGGTAAAGCAAAAACTGATACAGACTCAAAAGGTGCAAGGACCTAAACCAAAGACAAAAATATTCATTACAAGTGATTATGAGTATTCATTACAAGTGATGAAGTGAACATGTATGAACTTGATGCCGAGCTTTCGATGCACCTTGGATGCTATTTTCTACATTTATTAATGCTGATTCGATGTAATTAAAGTTATGGATGTGCGCGTGGTCGTTTGGAGTTGTTTTAATGTTTAATGTATGCATTTTGGAGCTGTGAAGACCTTCCCTGAAGCTTGTCACGATCATTACACTGCTTTGAAGTCATACAGGACGTTGCCAGGCCTATAATGATCGTTACAGCCCTTGGTAACAACCATTATGCTTATAAAAATTTAAGATTCAAAAGCTGTCATGTCTGTATTGATTGCTACATGCATTGTAATGGTCTTTACAAAGGTCAAATCCACAGATTTTGCTGTTTTTGTTTAAATTTCGAACAACTTTCTTAGGGATTTGATGTTTTCCTATACATACCTATATATTTTTTATTATTTACGGATTCATTGTCCAGAGGGTTTCGTCCACGTTCGTTGTCTAAAACCCTAGTTTGGATTGATCCTCTACGCTTCGGAGTTTGGATATTGGTGTAAAGCTTTGGATTATGTTTATTTATCATCGGATCTTCGATTTTCTACACCATATCATCTTTCCTTCTCTATTTATGTAAAATTTACGATTATGATGATGCATATGATGATGATGAATGTGATGATGATTGATACCATGTCCAAGTAAACATTTAGTAGGGATAATTTAATGAGGTTCTAGTTAATATGGATCATGAGATGACTTACATCACCAGACTCGGATTTGTGTATTATGATTGATGCATGAAATCCGAATTTAAACCATTATATGTTATGAAATCAATTAGTTTGGTCACCTATTAATCTTATAACTTAGCTATTGATGACGTTAAGTTGTGAACTTTAGTAGCAAGTTAACAATTTAGGATTTAAACTCACTGTCATGACCGTTATTGATGGATTGCAAGTGATCAATAGTAGTTTAAGCTCATTGTTATTATTGTTCATACTTGGTATATTCAAATATGCTTATTCAATTTATTTACTTTTGATGTATACTAGCTCATCGATATATTAGATTTAAATAAATTAGGTTAATTATACAAGCTCATTGGTAATTAACCATCTAGTGAATGTGTTATTTTATGCCTAAAAGTATCACAATCAAGCCTATCAAAATAGTAAATTTATATGATATTCATCCATAACTTATCCTAAGAAATTAGAACGAAGTTAATCGGCTTTTCTACATTTTAATTACAAAAGAAACACTTCAATTCTTTCATAGTTTAGATTACATTTTTTTGTTTTTGTTTTTGTACAATGTAAACAGCTTTCATTAATCATGGAGAAAAAAAAGTATATAAAATAGAAAAGCACCATGAACAAAGCTTTCCCTTGCCCTCTTCTATTATATCTCTCCCATATATACTTGTAAGCTAGATAACTGAAATCCTAAGCCTACATGCAATATACCCATCGTAGGAAACAAGGATTTAGAATTGGCATAGCAAGTGATATACAGGGTCTACATACATATCGGGGCACTACTCATCAAATAAACATCGAAAGAAACCAAAGCTATCGAACTAGCCAATAAGAGAACACCAGACCACTTCAATCAACACTTCCTGAGTCCTGCTCTCATGTTTGAAAACCTTGGCATTCCTTTTGCGCCAGATCTCATACATGACAACTGGCATAATCTTCCTCCTTCTTCGAGCTATATCAATGTATCCTCTAGAAACCTTGATAATCCAGTCAACCCATTGTGTCCATGTCAACCTCTTACACTTCAATCCCAGCCTTCTAACTACATCTTCCAGGATTCCATATGAATAAGCCCATAAGAAGAATTGACGGTCTCTATCTTCCACTGCAGTCCTGCAAAACTCACAGACATCTTCATAAATTACTCCCATTTCAAGAGTTTGTTCTTGTAGCGCAGCCTATTTTTATGGGCTAGCCATATGATAAAGGAATGCCTAGGCTGTATATTCGTGTCCCATGTCACCTTCCACCAAGGAATTCTGGGTTTATCCTCTGTTAGGGCTTTATAACCACATGATACCTGGTATGCACTTGATGATATTGCATCCTATTCCATGGCTGAAACCACAACTTCTTTTAGCCTAATTAATGTTTTCCAATAGTAAGAATTGCATTTTTTGAACTGTGCCAACCACATATTTGATATCTTGGGATATCTCAAGGGAACTCCTGATCTGGGTATTTGATATCCTAGGTAATCAGATTTCGTACTAATGAGTTATTCAGATACAGGCTTTGCAGGATGTAGGGTTTATAGGAAAAGCATAGGTAGATTATGCCAAGTTTTAGGTGCAACACTTGTATCATGATTCAGCAAGAAGAAGACGACTGCTTCAAACGCTACTGCAGAAGCGAAGTATGTTGCGACAGGACAATATTGCATAAATTTTGTGGATGAAATCCCAACTATCATATGAGATTGAGTTTTGAAAAATACCAATCTCTTATGACAACACATTTGTAATAGCAGTTTCAGAAAATCTTAATTTCTACTCAAGGACCAAGCACATTGACGTCAGATATCATTTCATCTGGGATCATGTACAATAGGGTCATATTAAATTGGAATGTATCTCCATAGAAAACCAAATTACATATATTTTACAAAACCTCTTGATGAGAGAAAATTACCCTGTTTAGGAGTGAATTGGGTATGATTGATTTAAATGAATAAGGTCAAAATACTCTATTGCCTTCTACTACATAGTGACATACCGAATAGAATTCAAACCCCCTACTGCATTTCTATTTTTGGTAAGAAACAAACATTACAGTTCTCTGTGTCTAAATTTTTGTAATGGTAAAAAAAATGACTATTGTCAAGAAAAGAAAGTCTACGGTTCGTTTTGAGATTTATTAGTTGTAACATTTGTTTTTCTATAAATACTAAAGTGCTTTGAGACTTAAAATTTCTTTAACACACACTCTCTCTAACCACTCTCACTCTCACACTTATGCTTTACTGCAAAACCCTAGTTGTTCTAAACTTACACTTTCACTCTGAGTTTTTTTTTATCTCAATCAAAACAAAAGCTTACAAAAATGACCAACACTCAATCCAACTCCTCCACCTCGTCTGAGAAGACCTAAATCCAACATCGAAGTCCCTCTCAATCAAAAAAGGAGAGGGATGCTAAGGAGAAGGTAGAATTGCAACAAGGTGTCGTACTCGATTTCGATACTTTAAATGATCAACTTGAAGATGTAAAGGAAATAGCTGCGCTCATCCAGGAAGCTGGACTAAAACACTTATCCGAAGTCACAAGTAGGATCTGTGAAGATAAAGTCATAGATATCATTTAGAATGCTTTGGTAGCAGACGACCTCCAAGGAAAGAAAAAAAGCTACGTCCAAAAATATAGTGAACTCACCTCTTGCCTTGACTAACCTGGTCATCATGAGAAGACTGTACTATGCTTTGGTTGATCATTTAATGACTGTCTGAACCAATATAAATCATTATGTTATCTACTGCTTTATATTCTTCATATTTGAACTGTTAGAAAATAACTTGGACGCGAGATAAAGTTCTAAGGGCGTAAATCTCAGTTGCAGACTAGTTCGACAAGTCTGCAGTAGACTTTACGTATAGTAGCCAAGACAAGGCTGCACATAATTAACAAAGAAATTTTTAAATAGCCTAATTACAACCACTATCCCCCCCACCTAAGGCTATATTATAAGACTCTGAGAATTACAACAACTATAAACTCTCTTTTATTATGTGAAATACCTTAGTAATGTTTAAACATTACATTTCTCTCACCTTTGATACAATAATACAAAACCTACTACAAAGTCTTTTATAGGCTGATTGTACCATCAAACTTTCTAAAGCATAACTATATCTAAATTTCTCCTTTAATATACTTATAATTCTTATTTCAAACTTGGATAGGTAGCATACTTATTTTGAATATTGAACTAAAAATTTAGGTGAAGGAATATGAGAGAGCAATTGAGTTAGTCAACAGTCCCCCTCAACGACTACCCTCTCATAAACTTCATCACATAGCTGAGAAGTCTCATTCTTCTTCGACCTCATTTTTCGTCTATGTCACCACCACATTTCCTTCCAGTGATTTGTATCGACACACTCTAGCATAGTGTCCATTGCTATCACAATAGAAACAACAACCATATGTTTTCCTACGATTATAAAAATACATCTGATCTCCCTTGTCATCATAGGAGATCTTGTCTCCCTTGCACTATGACCTTTCCTCTTCTTGCCACCTGGACCATCTACTCGGTTCTTAGTCTCTTCCTCGACGTCTTTTGTCTCACTTGCTATAAAGAGCTCACTGCTCACTCTCTTTATTTTCCTCAGTCTCCATCTTTATTGAGCCAAACAAATTTTTTCACGAGAGTTTCCTGGTTCATATGCAAACTCTCCAACTTCAATAAACTTGCCTGAGAGGCCCATCCTTGGATCGCTGTCACGAATTCAAAGTATGTCAGCTGTAAACCATCAATTAAGATGTGTTTCATCCTTTCATCGTCGATCTTTATCGATGGATCCAACTGTCCAATCTCACGATAGATACATTTAAGCTTTATAAAATATTCATTAATTGACATTTAACCATGATTGATCATCATTAATGAACTCTCTAGAAATTACAATCTCATGTTGTTCTTTTTCGAGAACAACACTGCAAAGATATCCCACATCTCCTTTGGAGTCTTCACATCCTCTATGTGAATTAACAAGTCATTTTGGACTATTATCTTGATCGCGTATATTGCTTTCCCGCTTTTACCTTCCAACTCATGACATCTTCGAGTTTAGTTAGCTCGGTAGTGTCATTACCACCAACTATTTCCCAAAGACCGCATACAATGAAATCTTTCATTCTCGATAGTTGGAATTGCCAAGGTTTTTCAATCCTCCCTCCAGAGAAGAAAGTTTCCCATCTACAAATGTTCACTATTTAAAGTGAAATACAATCTTGAGATCCTCATCGATCAAAAGATTATTTCCAAAGTGGTCTCTACACTACTTCCTCACGTGCTTAACGTCGGTGGCTCTCACGTTACCAAACCAGTAGCCGTTCATCTTTTTCCTCCTCGGATGATTATGAACCTGTTCCAGTATCTTTTCTAGGTAGCCCTCATCACAACCACTACTCACAAATAATTTTCCCTTACACTATCATCGGATTTCAGCTGCTAGCATAAGTATTTTGGTGGATCCAAATCACATAAACATAACAACACAAGTATAACTCTCTCTTTTATTATGTGACATACCCAAGTAACGTTTAAACATTATTTTTTTTCTCACCTTTGACACTAATACAAAGCACACCACAAAGCCTTTATAGGTAGATTATAACACCAAACTCTCTAAAGCATAATCTTGATTTATTCTCTAATACACTTGTAATCCTTATTTCAAACTTCAATAGATAGCATACTTAGTTTGAATATTGAACTAGAAGTTTAGGTGAAGAAATGTGAGAGAGGAGTTGAGTTAGTCAACACACAGTCGGATCACTAAGGACGACTTTCATCCTTGCTTGATGGGTCGGTCTTGCAGTCAAGCTCTTTTCTGCCTTTACACTCGAGGACCAATTTTCGTCCGGCTGGAGGGAACCTTTACGCTCCTCTGTTACCTTTTGGAATGCCTACGCCCCATATATACTGTCTACCTAAGGCATGAAGAAGAATTTGTATGAGATATGGAGGAGTTCAAGGATTTTTATGAAGAAAAATGACCGCCCTGAGGGGATTGTGAAATGCCTAATGCAGCAGTGCCATGATTCTGGAATGCAGGTATATAGGGAGAGAGTAGATGATATGATCTTGTTTCCTACAACAAGGCATGCCTAAGTAGGCTTAGATTATTCATTTATAGTAATTGTACATACTTGTGTTTCGTGGTGAAATTCCTTGCATATTGATGACGTATAGGAGATGTAGATAAAAGAAATAGTTCTACAAACATGAGATTCATTCCTAAAACCAATTGACAATAATAGGAAAGACCCATGATCTATTTACATTGTTACACACTTTACCTAAATCTTCGATGTGGATTTAGTATCTCTAACAGTAGCGATTATATGAAACCTCTTGTAAAAGTGTTTATTTATTTATTTTTTGGTATGAATGAAATGAATGTTCTTGTGAAAAAAAATTAATTTAAGTTGCTAATTTGGATGGACGAAGTAGATTTGTTTTTTTTCCCCCTTTTTCAAGAAACCATTGTACACTATAAGCAAAGAGGAGTTCAGCTAAAGCAGAATCCAATATACAAAAGCAAACTACAGTTTGCTATAGATAACTTATAAATTATGAATGTAAACCAGCCCCATATCTATTAAACTTGCATAGTTCTTGCTAATAACATATCTTTTTACAGCAGTAATATCAATGATGCTGAATAATGTTCAAACAGAACTTTTTCAAAACACTATTGCCACACATTTATATGGGGGCGTACAATATTTAATTAAATTTATTTTTTGTTTCAATTAATATATAGTAAAAGAGTTTAAAATTGACTTCAGAATAACCCCCCTTAAATATCTGGAAATGAAAACAGATATGGTGAAGAAGCAAGAAAGATCAGGAAAAAGGCAACACACTGTTATGCAAACTCAAAAAAATCAAATAAAAGATCTCTAAATTTTCTCAACAGAATCTCCATTTCACAATTCAAAATGAACCACCACATATATCGATCACTTTCCTATTAATTAAGCACCACTCGGCTTGTAACAAACAAGAAGGCTCAATACAAGTGAAAATGGGGTCTTCAGTGTTCACCATCACTCACAATGTTGCTCTTGTTTCATTTCTTCTCACCCTGCTGTGTTCTTCTTTCGCTTACGCGGAGAGAAGGGTATGCAGATAGTTATGTAGTCAAGTTCTATCCCCGTATAATGTATTCCATATGTTTCATTTGTCGTCACAAGTTGATGTTCTTGCTTTGTGATTATATAGTCGTACATCGTTTATATGGGAGAGCATCAACATGGTGGCACCGAAGAAGACTTCACTCGTGCGACGAGGTCACATCATGATTTCCTTGCATCATTTCTAGGGAGGTAACGATCAATATTTACCACAAAATGTGTCGTCATTAATATTTATATGTATGTAAGTGAATTAATCTATACTTCTATGGTCATTTGTGTCACTTATGTGTTCTTTGTAATGTTGATAGTTATGAGGAGGCTAGGAACGCAATATTCTACTCATACGACAAACATATCAATGGCTTTGCTGCGAGGCTTGACGACGACATCGTGGACGAGATTAAAAGTAAGAGGAGTCCATATTTGTGTACAACCATATGCATGGGTCGTAGATTTCATATCGTTAATTAATTTCTGGGTTTGGACTTGTGAATCGTAGAGCACCCGAGTGTGATCTCGGTTTTCAGGGACAAAGCGAAGAAATTGTTCACAACCCACTCGTGGAGTTTCATGGATCTCGAGAACACACACAGCGTCCCGGAAAAGAGGTGGATCGAGTCGAAATTCGGCAAGGACACGATCCTTGCTACCCTTGACACTGGTATGATATGAGTATTTTCTCATACATTGTAGCAACGAAAACATCTTTTAATATATCTAAAATACATTTAAGTGTGATTATGGCTAACTAATATTCCTCTTATACCCATACATTGCGGAGGGGCTGCAGCCTCATATTCCCCTTATTCTATGGTATTCTTGGATATCCCAAAGTTATCATACGTGCATGAATTACGTTCAAATTATCATGGCTAACTGTGATTCTCATCTAGGCTTGTGGCCCGAAGCGAAAAGCTTCAGGGACGAAAACTATGGACCGACTCCCCACAGATGGAGAGGAAAATGCGTGAACGCACCTACTGTAAACCACACTTACGCTGTGCAATGCAACAGGTAAACTTCAAACTAAAACCTCACCGTAATCCCAAAGATCCAAAAATGAAACGAAACGAAAACTGATCAACAACATTAATTAATCAATGATGCAGGAAGTTGATTGGGTCGAACACCTTCTACCAAGGATTCCTCCAAGACGGAGGTTACGTGCCTGACTACCAGAAAACAGCACGAGACTTCGAGGGCCACGGGACCCACACCCTATCTACTGCGGCAGGAAACTACGTCAAGAACGCCAAAATATATAACAAATCTGTGGGGATAGTCAAAGGTGGCTCTCCTAGAGCCAGGATCGCTGCCTACAAGATATGCTGGTCAACCGGGTGCTACGACAGCGACATTATGAAAGGTTTTGACTCGGCGATTTATGATGGTGTCGACGTGATCTCCGTGTCTGTTGGTGGGGATCCCGTAGACTACTTCATCGATCCCATAGCAATTGGTTCGTTCCACGCGGTCAGGCATGGGATCACTGTCATTTGCGCTGGTGGTAATTCTGGGCCTATTCCTGAAACAGTCAGCAATGGTGCTCCGTGGATAACGACTGTAGCAGCTAGCACGACAGACAGGAGATTTGTTAACTATCTCAAGCTTGGGAACGGGATGCAGCTTCAGGTAGGATTCTTTCATCTTTCTCCACCATATAAAGTTTGGTATTCGTCTTTCCGTTAATTGTAACCATCACTGTTTCCGATTGAAGGGAGAAAGCCTATCTCCAGATTTGAGAGAGGTGAAGCATTATCCTCTCATCAAGGGTCACGACGCAAAACTCCTCCATGCCGATGACTTCGATGCGTAAGTCTGGTTCTAGACTTTGAATCCTCTTAAATAGCTATCTCTTTAAAAGCTCATATCCCGACCACAACACATATAAAATGTAAGCTCGTTATTTGTTGCTGCGTATTATTCGTTGCTTCTTATACAGAACTCTGTGTGCTCCTGATACCTTGAATGCCACGAAGGTGAAGGGCAAGATCTTGGTATGTCTTGGAGGGGGAGGAGTCGATAGACTCTTAAGAAGCTTCATTGCTAGGGATCTTGGAGCCGCTGGACTGGTGCTATGCAATGCTGATACCACCATGAATGATCTGTATCCAACTCCATATGTTATACCCACCACGCACATAGATTTCGCAGCGGGGCAGAAACTCTTTTCCTATTTGAATTCAACCAGGTATTACCTGGTTCTCTGTCTTCCATATGTGCCATTGATCCTTTTTCAAAGTGATTATATGTGCCATTGATCCTTCTTCAAAGTGATCATCCACACCATCTGTTTTCCCTTGTTTTTCTCTTCTTCTTTTTTTTTCACTTTTTCTTTTTTCCAGCAATCCAACAGGAGCTATCACGAATCCGTCTTCCAAGTTGGGGGTAAAGCCAGCTCCAGCGGTGGCGGATTTCTCCTCCAGGGGCCCGAACTACATTACACCAGAGATTCTCAAGGTTCATCACTCAGAATCTTTTATATTGATCATGAATCCTATTTCTTGTTATTCAAGTACTAACTTAATCCTGCATGTTCTGAATTCTTCTTAGCCGGATATCACTGCTCCAGGAGTAGAAATCATTGCTGCCTGGACAGAAGGTTCTCCTCCAGGGCCTGTTAGCCAGGCTCCATATGATTTGCGCTACAGTTCATTCTACATGATAGACGGAACTTCGATGGCTACCCCACATGTTTCCGGACTTGCTGGGCTTTTGAAAACTCTTTACCCTCATTGGAGTCCGGCTATGATCCGATCTGCCATAATGACTACTGGTAAATGATGATTATATTCTTGGACGTCTTGCCCGCACTCTTCATCATTATCAATTATATACTGTTCTTTCCTCGCCTCTCTATCTCACAACGCGAATGTTGATTTTGGCAGCTAGAACAAGGGACAACACTGGTCACCGGATCATAGACCTGGCTACTATGCAAGAGACGGATCCATTTTCTTATGGATCCGGCCACATGAGACCCACTCGTGCCATGGACCCAGGCCTTGTCTACGACCTAAAACCCATGGACTATCTCGACTTCCTGTGTGGTCAAAGTTACAGCCAGAGCCAGATCAACCTGTTCGACCCAAATTACAAGTGTCCCAAATCCTTCAACGTTTTCGACCTCAACTATCCTTCCATCTCCATCCCTCAACTCAATGGGACGGTCATCTTGACTAGGACTCTCAAGAATGTAGGCAAGCCAAGCACTTACGTTGCCCATGTCCGGTCACCGGCAGGATTCTTGATCACTGTTGAGCCGACCACCCTCAAGTTTGGCGAATCTGAAGAGAAGAGCTTCACGGTGAATGTGACTTCGACGACAGTTGGAAGAGGAAGTTTGATGGGGAGCTTCCTGTTTGGAGGGTTAACTTGGACTGATGGGCAGCATTACGTTAGAAGTCCCATTGCAGTCTCTGCCCCTTACATCCTATAGGTATAAGGTTGATAGCCTCCGTAACTTAGTTTTTACATTCTTTCATCCCTCTTAGCATAACAATAATGAATGATCTGAAACACTTGTTTTCAGCTTCTAGGTTTCTTTTTCTTGGTTTCCTACAGGTTCAATTAGCTAGATTTCTTTTGATACTGTGAAGTATTATCATTCCTTAGTTTTTTCCCCCCTTCCTGAATTATATGTTTGTTTAGCTCATATCAATCTTGGTACTTAGTGCAGGCCGGATTTAAAACCTACGAAGACGGTCGTACGCTTGATATCAATTTAGAAACCCTTATTAAAGATAGTGTGATAAAAACAATGAACTATAGAAATAATGAAAGGCAACAAAAACAATCAAGAGAATAATAATGTGGATTTTTATCAATTAACTAAAGTGTAGTGATGATTTTCGAATCCTTTGCAACTCCTTTGGATCAATCATGGATTTTCTAATTTAGTTCGTAATGATTTAATTGGATTGGTCATGGTGAGTTTGGACTTAACTCACCACTTTCCTAAATTATCAACAACCAATTAGCTCAGCAAGTCAATCTATGTAATTAACTTAAATACGATTCATTTAGCACGAATATGAAATAAATTAATTAAATTGGATAAATAACATGGAAATTAACCAATCATAATATGACTATTGATTAGCATAATTAATCATATTACATGCATTCAAACTTTAATATATAAATGATAATTAGCTTAAACCATTCATAACATGAAGTTACTAAATTTAAATCATTTAGCATGGTTTATTAGCCTGAACTCATAAATATAAAGTGATCAATTTCATATTCATAAGTTTCATGCATCAACATTCATCATTTACAAACTGTTTCAGATTCAATTCCTAAATCTCATGATCCAAATTCGTCAACAATTTATCTATTCATCCTCATAGTATCACTACTCACGCATATGCACTGATACAATAAGGAAACAAGCATGAATGATATAAATACTCATTATGGCGGAATTGAAACAAAATGAGATTGAGCGTGTTACAGCACAAATGAAGATCAACAAGGTAGCATAAGCGAAATGATGAAGAACAAAACAAACACTGCCCAAATCCGAGCCCTAACGAATGAGAAAGGTGGAAAAGTATGGCGGCGGCGTCTCTCTCTTCAAAACCCTTGCGTCGTCTCTGCTTCTCTCTGATCGCCCCCCTTTTTCGTTTTCTCCCCTAAATGGTATATTTATAGGGAAAAACCCGATTAAAAATCGATCGGACGGCTCTGGTTTAATCTGCTGTCGAACAGAATTTAATCTCCCGACCTTCATCATTACGGCCGCGACCACTTCAATTGCTGGTGTCGTAGCCATGACGGCCTTGTCGCGCCCGCGACGGCTGTCCTTTACCCGCGACACTGCTTCCTCCAGTACAGAATACGCACAACACTTTACAAACACCTTAATACACCTTTAAACATCATCTAACACCAATCCAACACCTAAAACTCCATAACAACACATAAAAACAATAGCAACGATGTGAAATCCACCTGCTAATATCCTCGAAACACGTGAAATCACGATCACATCAACATTTGGCTTTAAACTCTTTGACACGCTTTCATCCAATCTCTGCCGTGATCATTTCTCGTCCAAAATCCATGTTTATTTGCGAAAAAACACAAACAAACAACAATACCAATATTCCAGATCAAAAATAACACTAAAAATATGAAAATAGACAATACTAAGGAACAAAACAAATATTTAACTTAAAGAAATGATGCGTGTTTTTACACATATCAGTACTTGTTCATTTGCGATCCTTATCTATCGAAGAAAAATATAAACCTTCTATTAGTAGCCACCTACGACCAAGTACACTCCACACCTACCTCTACCACTACTAGAAAATGTAGATACTTCGCAGATGATATGTTTACAAAATGGAAAATATTAAGTACGAAGAAAAAATTATCAACAGCCATAGATTTTCCTTCCCTAAAAAATGAGTAATTTTCCTTCGTAAAATCATTTTTTTCCTTCGTTTAAGTAAATAACATTTACGAACTAAATAATATAACATCCTTCGCAAATGTAGATAGATATTTGTGATGCATCTTTGCTTGGTAAAACTTAGGATTCATTCACTAAAAATATTGAGAGCTTATATGGCTATCAATGGTTGGATCATTTAAGTAAGTGAAAATTATGTACTTGTCTTTTTCTTCTTCTTAAATTACGAATAGATGGAACCTATCTTTTTCTTTTATGCAAATCAGTTTATTTTTTTGGAAAAAAACAAATAAACCCCTTGGACTATTATCCCCTTATTTCCCATATTTCTTTCCTTCGTGGTGTCTTAATCAATCATCTCTTTCCTTTATTTCTTCGGTTACATGGGGCAATTAATTATTTTCCAGATCTGCTCCTTCTTCTTCGCCGTCTCTCATTTACTGTCCTCTTCCCCCCTCCTCCTTGATGGGAGGTAGGTCACTAATTATAGCGGAATAAATCGTCTCCCACTTGTGTTAAGCTATTAGGAGCCAAATGGAATAGAGCAGAAATAAAAGAAGATGCAAAGACACGATTTTTAACGTGGAAAACCCCTCGATGTGAGAAGTGAAAAACCACGAGGCCGAAACCCACCATAAAGCTCCACTATCAATGAAATAATGGATACACAAGTTCCTCTCTAGATTACACTAGAGGTAATACCAATCGCCACAACACAAACCAATAAACAAGGACAAATATCACAAAACTGTTACAATTTTGCAGCCATGTTCAGACTACGATAACTCAGCGTAGACAACTCCAAACGATGCACCGCTAGTTTTTAAACAAAGATCGATGAGTCGGAAACTTGTTCACCAAATTTCATGAAGATCCGGCAATGTTTGGACCTCGAAACAGATCCCTGAAATTGACTACGCAGTGCAGATTTTTCCAACGAAAATCTGTCAAAAACTTATTAACGTTTTGCTTATTATTGGAGTACTGTTGTGGACAATCGATCATTACTGTGTTCAGCTGACAACAGCTCTAGATGCCCTAATTTTCTCACACACATGAAATCCAATCAATCTCAAAACCCTAAAATCAAGATATATATATTTTTCTCCAAAATATATCTTGACTTAATTAATTATTCTCCACATAATAATAATATGTGGGCTTGACACGTCAGACTTCTCCATAAAGGAGTGAAGCCGGCCCAACAAAATCTCCCCCTCACGACGATGTGTAGAAGCATGCCATCGCTCTAATCGAACAGCATACCTCAAGCTTGTGTCTTGGCAATGCTTTAGTAAGCATATCAACACCACAATCATCTGTGTGAATCTTCTCAAGATGAACCTTCATCTCATCAAGGACATCTATAATCCACGTGTAGCGAGTAATAATGTGTTTCGTTTTACAATGATAGGTAAAATTCTTGCTGAGGTGCTTCGTACTCTGCTTGTCACAATACAACACATAACGATCTTTCTTGAACCCCAAATCTTGAATGAATCTCTTCATCCAAAGTATCTCTTTACATGCTTCCATAGCTGCTATGAACTCTGCTTTTGTCGTAGAAAGTACAAAACATTTCTGCAACCTCGACTGCCAGGAAACAGCTCCCCCTGATAAAGTCATCAAATAACCTGAAGTAGACTTTCGACCGTTCACATCTCTAGTCAAATTTGAATCTGTGTAACCAAACAATGACGGTTTCTCATTTCCAAAACAAACTTTGAGCTTGGAAGTACCTCGAAGATATCTCAATTTCCACTTCACTGCTTTCCAGTAAGCTTTACCTGGATTTAACAGAAACGACTCACAACACCAATTGCATGAGCAATGTCCGATCTCGAACACACCATCGCATACATCAAGCTATCAATCGTTGAAGCATAAGGAACTCATGACATATACTTTCACTCTTCATCGGTAGAAGGACTGTGATCAACACTCAACTTAAAGTGTGAAGCTATAGGAGAGCTTACCACTTTAGCATCTCCCTTGTTGAACTTCTGAAGTACTTTCTCAATGTACTTCTCTTGCGATACCATAGCTTCTTGGCATCTCTGTCTCGATCAATCCTGATACCAAGGATCTTCTTTGCTGACCCCATATCCTTCATGGACTCACTTAATTGCTTCTTCAACCCATCAATGCGAGAAGTGTTCTTGCCAATAATTAGCATATCATCAACATATATCAACAGAATAATGAAGTCATCCGCTAAAAATCTCTACACGAACACACAATGGTCATCTTTGATCTTCCTGTAGCCATGCTGCTTTATAACAGACTCAAACTTCTTGTGCCATTGTCTTGGTATTTGTTTCAGGTCGTATAAACTCTTTCTCAATCTACAAACGTAGTCCTCTTTTTCTTTCACAATAAAACCCTCTGGCTGCTCCATGTGTATCTATTTTTGCAGATCACCATACAAGAAGGCTATCTTGACATCCATCTGCTCAATCCCTTTTCTCTGAGTGAACCCCTAAATAACTAATCTGTCCTTATACCACATCTCTGAAGTCAGCTCATCATGCTTCAACCTGAGTACCTACTTGTTCTTCAAAGCTTTTTTATCTTTAGGCAGCTTTACTAGGTCAAAGGTATGATTGTCGTGGAACAACTTCATCTCATCCTGCATGGCCTCAAACCATTTACTCTGGCATTCATCATCCAAAGCCTCTGAATAGGATTCCGGTTCACCTGCATCAATCACTGTCACATACTGATCTAAAGGATATCAGGTAGACGATTTTGGATTTCTAACTAACCATTGGAGCTGAACATTCTGTGGAGCAAGTTGTAGAACGCCTGCTGAACCTCTACTGGGATCTCTGGTTCAGGAACGACATCATCAATGTCGACTGGCTCTGGGACATGTATAACTTCTGGATCAACCTGTTCATCTTCCTCAACCTGCATGGGCACATGTGCATGAGGAATTGGATCCGAATCAATCAAATCATCACGGACCTGTGATGCTAAAATATCTGATTTCTCCATGTCCTGAATGGTTTGATCTTTCATGAACACAACATACCTGCTTCTTACAAGTTTCTTCTCAGCTGGATCATAGAACTTGTAGTCGAACTCATCCTGCCCATAACCAATGAATATACACTGTTGAAATTTCACATCGAGTTTCGATCTCTCGTCTTTGGGTATGTGAACAATGCCTTGCAACCAAAGACACGTAAGTGATCAGACGAGACATCTTTTCCTGTCCAAACTCGATCAAGAACATCAAGATCCAAAGAAATACAGGGAGTAAGGTTAATAACATGAACAACAATATTCAAAGCCTCAACCCAAAAGGATCTCAGTAGTGTTCTATTCAATTAGTGAATGTAAACATCTCACCCTTTCAATTAGTGTTCTATTCATTCTCTCAGCTAACCCATGCAACTGAGGCGTCTTAGGAGGCGTCTTTTGATGTTTGATACCCTGCTGTCTGCAATACTCATCAAAAGGACCACAATACTCTCCACCGTTATTAGTTCTGATGCATTTCAACTTCCTCCCTGTTTGTCTCTCAATTAAGGCATGAAACTGTTTAAACGTATCTAACACTTGGTCTTTATACTTAGATTTATGTTGATGACATTATATTTTCATCTACTGATCAGAAGCTCAGTAGGAGTTTTTTAAAATTAATACAGTCATCCTTTAAAATGAGTATGATGGGGGAACTTATTCTTAGGCCTCCAAGTACAACAATTAGGAAATGGAATTTTTATTTTAGAACCTAAATATCTGAGAGACATACTTAGGAAATATGGTATGGAAACTGCATCTGATATAAGAACCCCCATGAGCACCTCTGTTAAAATAGATAAAGATGTAGAAGGTAAACCGCTTGATGCTACTAAGTATAGAGACATCATAGGATCTCTACTCTATCTTTCTGCTAGTAGACCAGATATTATGTTTTCAGTATGTTTATGTGCTAGATATCAATCAGATCCCAAGGAATCTCACCACATTGCTGTTAAGAGAATACTCAGATACCTAAAGGGAACCCCAGATATAGGTATCTCGTATCCTAACATTCAGATTAGTAGAATTCATGGATATACTAATGCAGACTATGCTGGATGTAGGTTATATAAAAAAAGTACTAGTGGAACTTGTCAATTCGTGGGTAATAGTCTAGTATCATGGTCCAGTAAGAAACAAAACTCTGTTGCTACTTCAACAGCAGAAGCTGAGTATATAGCTGCTGGTAGTTGTGTAGCTCAGATTCTGTGGATGAGATCACAATTATCAGACTATGGTTTTAATTTGACAAATTGTCCAATTTATTATGATAATACTTCTGCTATTGCTATATCTAAGAATCCAGTATATCACTCTCGTACAAAACACATAGATGGTAGACATCACTTCATTAGAAATCATGTTCAAAAGCATGATGTGAAATTATGTTTTGTTCCTACTGATGAACAATTGTCTGATATTTTTACCAAGCCCCTTAATGAGAAAAGATTCAATCTCATTTGTGAGAAGTTAGGTCTAATCTCATTAAGAGGTTAGGTTTTGTCTACTAATGATTTCATTGAGAATTTTTCAGATTACATCTATCCCCTAAGGTTTAATGAATGTCTGATGGCATCTATGCATTGAAGTCTGATGCATTGAATATTGGGATGTCTGTTGACACCTGGATACTGAAATCTGATGAATAAAGGGACATGAAGTCTGATTATGTTAGATGAACGGTCACAAGGCAAGTACGGCTTCTAGTTGTTCAATCCTACGAAATCTTATCTGGTTATACATCGAAAAGGTAACTCTAAAGTTTAGAATTTATCTGAGTGTGCTTGCTTTACAATTTATATAAGTCTATGTGAAAATGCATGCATGGTTGTTCAATTATTTTGATTGAATAAATTTGCATGTATGAACAAATCTAGGTGTAATTACACGATTGTGGTTGTGTATTAAGATAGACTTAATGGTCATAATGGATGGATTTATGTGGAATGCATGCGTTTAGTTGTCTTACCTAAGACTGATTGAAATGAAGGAATTGATTAAGAAAGAGAGAGAGCTAATATGGACCACTAATTCATTGTGTGTGCGAAAACGTTTGGGATTCACTTTACTACTGTGTCAGATTTCCTTGCACTTTTCACTCATGATTTTTTGTGTAGCTGAGATTCATTCATTGAAAGTGAAACATTTTTCCCTCTACTATATATATACCGAGTAGTTAGGTTTAAAAAAACTCTTTCGAATTCTTTGCCACTAGCAAATAACCTCTCCCAAAAACCCTAGTTTCTCAAAAACCAATTCACTTAACCAATGGCATCATTCCTCACTATCCATACCAGATTGACAGTCGATTTCAGTACTTTAAGCGGAATCAGCAGGGAATATGATGGAATTCTTGAGATGATCAAGAATTTGAGGCTCGAGTTGCTGCTCAATGCTGCATGCGGAATCTCATACTCCAGGACAAATGAGTTCTTTGATAATGGAGTTGTACGAAAGGATAGAGATGAATTTGTCACTACTGTTGATGGATTGGAGATGACTGTTAGTGCAGATTCCATCAGATCCATCTTTCATCTACCATAAGGACGTCACACAGGTATCTCTGATCACACTCTTATGACTAGATGGCAGAAGATGATGGGGAATGTCCCGTTAAAGACAGGAACAATTCTGGTGAAGGATTTGCCTACTCACTATGGCCAACTGGCTGCCTTAGTGAAGAAATATTTCTTCTGTCAGGGATTTGCTATTGATCAGATAGCACGAGGACATCTCAAATTCATTGCTACAATCATCACTGGAGCAAAGATAGATTAGGCATTCATCATGCTCATTCTATGGAAGGAAAACATTGAGGAGGCAAAGTCCAACTCGAAGAGGAAGACTTATCTGAGAATGATAAGTTTTTATCTCTTTAACCTAGGAAAACTACGAAAAGATGACGCAGTTCCTTTTTCGTCTAACAAGTTCATATCCTTCAGGAGGAAGGAGTTTGAAGGAACAGGCAGAACGTCTGAAGCCGGGCCATCTGATGGCCAGCAGACTTTAAAGAAGAAGAAGAAGAAGAAGACCTCTGATGCTATAGCCGGGCCGTCTGATGGCCAACCGACTTTGAAGAGGAAGAAGACCTTTGACACTAAGGCTCCTCAGAAGAAGCAGAAGAGATCTGCTCAACCTGCACAGTAAGATCAGACAGAAGAAAACGCGGACTCCAGTGACGAACCACTTGTCAGATGAAAGAAGACACAGACGTCTGTTCGTAGAGAACAGATAATCGATCAGACGTTTGGTGGGACACAATAGACACCTAAACAGACATCCTCAACACAACCTCCTCCACAACATAAAAAGAAACCATTGAAGAACCTGAACAAAGGTAAGAGGGTACTGAACCCTGATGAAGCTATGACCAGCGAACAACTCAGAGCAGCACTGGTTGTAGGAGTATTCGAAGTTACTAAGATAAAAGATGCCAGAAAGGGAATGAGACTGATCATAGCAACGTCTGATGATGATGGAAACGCGCTTGTCTTAAAGGAATGTAAAGATAAAGGACAGTTGGACAACGTCAATAGAGTTCCTGAGGAAGCATGGATTCTGTTTGAGGATTACTGCAATAAAGAAATGGCAGAGCTGGGAGAAACAGCAAGAGATATGTTCTACTCTGTCATCAAAAGGACTCCATGGGATGAAGGAGGAGAAAATTGCTAAGAAGTCTACAGAAGATAGACTGAAGCAGACTGCAGGAAAGAAACAAACAAAGGCTACAAGAAGAAAACTGATTCTGCAAACCTCTGAAGAAGTAGAGGAAACCCTATCAAGAACATTTGTTGCACAACCATCAACTTTGGAAGAAGAAGTAACACATTCAGTTCCTGCAGACGAGCAGACTGAAGCCATTGCAAAGAAATCAACAATAGAGTCAGAAATGATTCCTATTGCAACCATTGAAGGAGGGACATCATCAAAGACAATCCTTCCAAAGAAGCAAGAAATAGTTGTACTTCATGATGCGAACATTACATTAGAGTACCTCAAGGCAGGGGCTGATGAGAATCTCCAACAAATCATCTTTGAAGTGCAGTAGAGCTATCAAGAAATTAGGGAATGGCCTATGGCACAGCTCAGATAAGAGCTGAGTGCCCAAGGATACACAAGAAAGGAAATTGAAGATATCGAGGCCAACATGAGAAAGATACGGACTAATCAACCTCTTAGCACCTCTACTACAGTTGCTCCAGCAATCAGACCTACTGCACCTGAGGTGAAATCCTCCACAACTGCCCTCATTGCTATCTCTACTACTAGAATGGAGTTGGTAGGAGTTGAAGCAGAATATCCCCCCACAGTATCAGAAGTCTTGGCTACAACAACAACCACAACAGGAACTGCGGACAAGAAGGAAATACAAGAAGCTCTGCAGACGATCCAATCCATAGAGGCAAAGGTGACAAAGCATAGATAAAGGACGGATGAACTACTGGACAAAACTGAAAACGAGGCCATGATACAGGAGTTCATCAAGGAACATAAGCTTCCATTGAAGAGGAAGTCGAAGGGTGCAACTCAGAGACCAAAACCGATCCCATTAAGACCTACCATCAGATAAAAAATCAGTCCTGATGGAAGTAAGATAGAAATTGGCATTGTGGATAATATGACTGAAGCTGAGATAGAACAGCTCATACTTATTCAAAGGAACCCACAGAAGCATGCATCCTCTTCAGTGGAGCCCTAGAGATTAAAGAATCAACTCTAAAGACAAAGAGGCACAAGCAGGCTCAACTACAAGCTGCGGAGTTTGTCCATGCACCAGAGGTGGAAGCAGAACTGAAAAGACTGGTAGACAAGTATGTCAGAGCAGCAACCCTAGAGATCTATGACTATCTGTCAAGACCAACCATTGGCAGACCACCATCTCCTGGAGATGATGATAATCATGATGATGACAATCATCAAGAAGAAAAATGTCATGATGACGTTGAAATGATTGATGAAGTTGCCAGAGAAGGTATTAAAGAACTGCCCGGAGTAGAGCTAGCAGCAGAAGAGCCAAAAGCAGCAGAGCCAGCAGAAGAAGAACCAGCAGTAGCAAAGGAGTCAGCAGCAGAAGGATCAATAGCAGAGGCATCAGCAGCAGAATAACCAGCAACAGAAGGATCAGCAGCAGCAGAGTCTGCTTCAGAAGAAAGAGCAGCAGAGGTTACTACTACAACCAGAGAAATTCAACCATTTGTAAAGGAGGAAAACACTCACCAAGAAGAATTCAGAGAAATCACAACCCTTGACCTAATTCCAACACAAACGGAGGAAGTGGTCATAATTGAAGATGAGGGCTTTGAAATGACTTCTGCAGTCAAGAAAGGGAAAACTGCAGAAGACATCTAAAGGGATAATACTTCGGGCAATCAAAGAGCACCTAATGAGTGATACTCCTACAAGTCAGCAGCATATGCTTACTCATGGTATATCACCTCTGAGTCTGTTGTTCACTCCCATATCCTCCTTCGGCCTAAAGCAGACTAGGGCAGACTCCCCATCTGTGGGATTCCCACAAGGTTTGTTGTATGATGCAATCTTCAATATACCCATGATACCTCAGACTGCATCCAAAAGTTTGAAACAAGCATTAGAAGACATCAAGTTGACAACAGTACATGAAAGACCATCCCCCACTACCAAAGACATAGCCATTGTTGGGATCACTCAGCCATATCAACCCTCTCCATCCTCTCAAGAGACAACAATGGAATACAGGCTACGACGACTAGATCAAGAAGTCTACAACATGCATCAATGGACTAAAGACACCTTTAAAGACATTCTTGACAAACTGGAACCAGTTGCAAACGAGCTAGCCTCAGGAAATGAATCCATGAACAAATGCTTTGAAGAGTTTCATGATATCCTTTCTGACATGGCTGAAGGTCTTCTAAAACAGATTCAAAGGAGCAATGCCCTTAATCTTCAGCAATACAGGCTCAGCTCCTCAAATCTCAACAAGCTCAGAGGATAACAATCAGTAGATCTGTGTAGACTATAGACCTCACTTCAGTCCACTCAAAGGTAGCTTTAGGAATATAATCTCAATAATGACAAAAGACTAAGTCTACTGGAAACCAAGCTGCAAGTTGAGACTGTAAAGACCACAGCTGCTCAACGACTCATCTCCTCGGAGTCGAGAGCTATCAAAACTGCAGTTGAAGCCCTCATAGCAACTCTTCAAGGAGAAGCTAATAAAAAAGGGGAGAAAGTGAAGAGGTGAATCAGACTTAGGGGGAGATTAAAGAAGTATATCAGACTTATACCTTAATTACTATGTCTGTCACCATTGATGATTTGATGTATCAAAATACTTGTTTTTGTTCTATGCATGTGTAACACCCGAGAATTTTGGGGAATTTAGAAATGAATAGAGCGTTACGGTTTTAAAATAATAATGCTTAAAGATTATATATTTAAATCCAAGAAAAATATTTGATTAATTAAATCAAATATGATGATGGAATATTTTGGGATGATTAGTTGAACGCGCCAATAAACATTACGAACGAATAACATTACAACATTATAACGTTATAAACGTTGCGCATAAGGGCTAGCAATTTTAATCCCAAAAAAAATGGATTATGACTCGAGAGGTCATATTTTCGTATATGGGACAAATCTATCGATGCAAATAAATTATCGTTGAATTGATATTGCGAAATTTGGATAAATAATAGACTGAACGAGACGTATCGTGGGACAGAACGTGGTATATTCACCCACCTCCACTCTCCCGCTTTCTCCTCCACTCCCTTTTCCATTCCACTTCCCGCCTCCACTCACCACTCCCACAACCACCACCACTCTCTTCACTCACTGCCAACATCTCCAACCCGCAGCCGCCAACGTCACCATCATCATCTCCAGCCACCACCATCAACCCCACCATCGTCATCGTCTTTATCACCTCATCGCCATTTCATCACCGTCATCATCGCGTCATCACCACGACACCAACAAAACGAAGGGCAGTAGCAGGACGGGAGAAGGATCAACGCCAGCAGCTCGGCTAGGGGACATCGACGGATTCGTTCGTGTGATCGTGTGCATCAAGGATCATTGTTAATCGAGGTAATCTCACTCGTCCGAGACGCCTCTTTTATTCGATCACACGCGTTCTTTGCATCCGTGCATGTTTTGGAACATATTTTGATGTGTTTGATGTGTGAGGAATTGGTTGTACGCATTTTAATGACGATTGAAGGATCCGTGTGCATCGGACGAGAGTTTCTCGACGTTCTGGACAGCAGAATAGCTGCGGCCGCGACGATCCTGGGTCGCGCCTACGACCGGGAAAAATTTGGGATTTTGGCCAAACAGTACCGTCGCCCCCGCGACGGCCTTAAGTACCGCCCACGACGGGGGCCACACCTCTGGCCAAGAAAACGATAATTTCGTACATCGAACGTTAAACCTAAATGCGTATTTGAGATATATAACCCATACGTATGAAAATATAACGTCAAACGTGCATATACGATCACGTTTGACATATGGAGAGGTATTTGGGGTTGAAATGAACTAGAATACACTCCAATACATTATATATACCCTCTCGGGAAATAAATAAAAGTGACCTCAAACGATTAATAAAAGGGAACGAGGGATGGAGAGCATAGTTACACAATCTGTGTGAAGTAATGAACAAGCGAACGAATAAGAAATATCGCATCCCTAAACCGATAAGGTCGATGTTGACGTCCCTTCTTGGATCCATTGGATCGTTGGTCGTTTTCCTTGAAATTATTGAGAAAGTCGAACACAGTGTCCCTTCTTTGATCTATTGCGATCATTTGTTGCATTCTTGAATAGCCTTGGTGGCTTGGGTTTGAGTCATTGCACTCCAGTGTTATCCATCTGAGTCATCGTCACGGGTAAGAACTAGCTAGGGAGCGATGGGCATCCCCCATCCTCTTTGCATGCATGCAGCTGCTTCTACGTCGTTGTGGCGGGGTCACGAGTTGTTCTCTATAGGGAGGCCCAAATTATCTCAATGCTGACAAACGATACCACATTGAATGCGCACAATAGGTGTAAGGCGACGCAGAGAATAGACAGGTGCAAATATACAAAATCTTTTGGGTAACCCGGTTGACGATTGACATCTTATCTCTGTACTCTGAGTCGGTCATATCCTTGGATTTGTCGCTTTTGAGTTGGGACATGAACCCTAAATAAATGCAAAAGAAAGGAATAACTCTTAAGAGCGATACGAAGCCATATAAAGCAATGTGAAATGATGCTGGTTGATATGGCGCCCATATTTTCCTAAATATATAAAAATATTTTGGGGATTTTTGACGGTCGTCATAGGCGTTAGCGGAAGTTCCCTATAATTGGGATTCATATACCTGAGGTTGCTGAGCTTCATTGGCTCACGGTTATGTTTTTCAATTACAGGTATGCCCCCAACAGCACTTGAAGGCTCTTAGTGTGAGCTTGCATGCATATATATGAATTCATATGCTTCGGATTTTATAGCAGATGACGTCTATATTATTTAATGTAATAATCGATCTGCATTGCTTCTACTCCAATGCTGTAATTAAAACAGGTATTCAAAGTTGTAAGTTATGACTGTGGCTACTATTTAATGTTTCCTTGACATCTATATCCCTAAACCCATTCGGTTTGTTTGGCCTTGCCACGGGCTGGGTCCGTGACGGCATAACGCCCACGTGTCATCCGGTACGAAAATCCGGGGGCGTTACAGTATGTTATCTATCATTAGAATATATACCTCTAGTATTAGACATCTGATAGTCCTAAGAAGTGCTTGAGAGAGTAAGAGTTCTGGAGGAGAAAGGACTTCGTGGAAGTGCCGAGTAAATCAGACTGGCTGAGAAGACTTCACGGTATCAGAGTTTCATTGCTCAGGGAACAGAGTTTAGATGAAGATTGAGAAGTTTGCTATGTGTCTGTATTCTAGGAAGTCTGTTCTGTGCCTTCTGTGTTATAGAGTTCCGAAGATATATGCTTAACTCTGCTCTAATAAAGATCAGAGGACTATTGTTTTTAATAACGGACTTCTGGGTTGTAAAGATTCAACAGACTGCAGCGTTGGATAAAAGGAGCTCAAAAAGACTTGTGAGAATGGAACAGACGAAGGACTAACAGACTTTGATACTACATCAGACCACGGCTCTGCATGGACTGGTTCAACAGACTTCATTAAAGTCTGGTTAGAAGTCTGTTGAAGTAATTGATATTCTGGAATGTTCATACTACCTGACTTATTTTTCAAGACATGCAGGATCTATAAAAGGCAGATGGAGGATTCAGTTGAGTGAATAAATCTCATTCATTCTTCAGTACACACACTCTCTTTGCGAATTCATCTCAACTACAAGCTTCAAGATTCAAGAACCATCCACTCTCGGTTCTTCTTACGATTAAGCGACTACTACAATTGGGGATTTTCTGAGATCCATTATCATCCTCGATTGATTGGATTTCATCTTTGGAGATTTCTATATTCTCCATAGTTTTTGTGAGTTTTTACAGATACTTACATTCTTTCTTGATACGGTTCACTGAGTGATTCAGAAGACTCAGAGGTTGAGAGGTGAACCTGAAAACTCTTAGTAGATCAGTTGTGATCTTGATTTTGTGTTGTAACAAGGTTTGCTGAGTGATCCCGGAAAACTCAAAGATTCAAAGGTGAACCTGGAAACCTTTTGTAATCAATTTTGTGATAGTGGATTTGTTGTGCTGTCCCGTGGGTTTTTCTCCCTGAACTAGGGTTTCCCACGTTTTATCTGGTGTTTATTTTTCTTCTTCTTCTGATTATATTTTTGTATTCATCCAATAACCAACAAATCAGATCAAGAACTGTCAGTTAGAACTATAACTTCCTTTTTTCGCAGAGTTTGATTCATAATTTTGAAATAAAATCGAATATTGATCAATTAGCCTCTTGGGGGGG
>JAOVYX010017890.1:0-13281 GCA_035668315.1 Drosera spatulata | reverse complement strand
CCCCCCCCCCTCCAGGCTATTTTGTGTAATCATTATAGCACTTTCAGAAAGCAGCAGCGAACCAAAAGTTTGCAGTATAGCTCAAAAGAAGACCTCAAGCTACGGCAGAAGGAGAAAGGGCAGCAAAGCATAGGAAGCCTTCACAGGAACCCTCAAGGCCTCAGGGGGAGCAACCTCAGGGGGAGAAGAGAAGACATGGAGAATAACATAAAGACTACCCTCCAAAACGCGACAGAGGAGGAGAACAACATAGGTAAATCCCTCCAATTGTATAGAAATTAATGAACAAAACTTAAGAGTAACAACCATGATGTAGTTGGTGTGCTTAGCCTAGAAATCATGTTAGTAATTTGCAGTCTAGGTTTGATACGGAAGAACAGAAGGCACGGCTACAGATGGAGAGCATTGTGGGCCACCAGATGCAGACTACTACAGGGAGATTTCAGCAAGAGCTGAGACATACATGGACAACAAAAAACCTGTAAATGCTTTATGATATAGGATCAATCTTGTTGACAAGGACCAACACAGCAATACAGAAAAGGTTGCAGCAGTGCTAAGTGCAGACGAGGTTGCAGTAGTGACCGGGTGCAGACGAGATCTCAGTGGTACTAGGTGCAGACTAAGTTGCAGCAAACTGAGTGTAGCAGAGCTAATTGCAAGAATGGACAAGGATCAAAAGATTGGTCAAATCGAAGATTTGTGGTAAGGAGAATCTATACTAGAATCAGAAAAACTTAGCAAGTCTTTTAACATCAGTGATGAGGTAACTGTGAGCAAACAGACAAAACTGACAACATCTGAATAGTACAGTCACGGGTTCTTATCCCCTCAGCCTATAAAAGGGGATCAAAGGAACTTAGAGAAAAAGGTTGGTGAACGATGATATTTGAACATTCTTAGAAAGAAGAAAAATAAAAAATCATTGTGCAATAATCTGAGTGAGTTGAAATAAAGAATCAGGAAGAAGAGGGTTCACTACTCTGATCTGAAGAACAAAAAGCTGCAGCAGAGTCCAAAGAAGGATTTGTTCAAGGATCTAGGTTATTAGTCTTGAGCGTTGTGAGCTTGTAAAGAGATTTTCTTGTAAGCCATAAACAAGAAAAACAGTGGACTCACCTCTTGGCTCGACTACACTGGTCATCAAGAGAAGACTGGACTAAGCTCTCGTTGATCAGTTGATAACGAGTGTCTGAACCAGTATAAAATCTTGTGTTCTTATTTTTCCTTGCATTGCTTTGCATATTAGAACTGTTAGATATAATTTAAAAAGCGTAAAGAGACAAGCTTTGACATCATAAGTTTATGCAGCAGCTGCAGCAGCAGCCTCTGTTTCTACAGCTTACTTTCTTGGCCCTGGAGGGCAGACATCTGTACCCAAGGCAGAAGACCCGAGTGAGGATTCAGAGATAAAGCATCCCCACCAAGAGTCCACTGTCGACACTAGCAGAGCTGGAGAAGAGAAAAGATTGTTAGAATTGTCACTTGCTGAGGTTAGAGAAGAAAACTAAGTTGAGGGGAAAACTTGATGATGTTAAAAATACTCAATCCGAGGTAGCAAAGGTGTGTCGACTTACTGATGAGGTTGACTTGGCACACACTACTTGACGTAGACTGTTGGCCTAAACATTCTACTTTATTGTAGGAACTGCTTTCTGTTCAAACTCAACTTGCAGAGGAGAGATCGAGATGCTTCAAGCTGGAGGTTTGGCCTTGGAACTATCCTTCGATATGATTGTGAACATGAATTGCTTTAGTGCTAACTACCATCAAACAGCTCTTCAAGCATATTTTCCCCTCTTTGACGAGTCCAATATAAAACTTGACCGATTACCGTTGTACTCCTACTTGCTGAAGTTATCACTTATACTGAGATCTGGTAGTGGGAAATTCATTCATGGCCATTCGCAAAATGAGATATATTTAACGTTATGACTTGAGCACCGTGATTATCGTGATATGAGTGTCTGAGTAACTGAGCTCATGCCTCTGGTTTCATTTGCCCAGTGTGACCATTTTCAAATTGGTTTCCATGGAAACCTCCATCTGGATATGCGTTTCTGCATCTCTGTCATCATACTATGACTAATTTCTACATAATTTTCTTTTCCTCGTGGGTAATGCCTACAGGCTCAAATAGCTGAACTTCGGAATCTATTACAATCATTGCCTGCTACAGAGGCTGAGGGTGCTCTCTCTTAGGGGGAAAATATCTGCTATAGAGCAGACCCCAACTACGGAGAAGCAGGCCTCTCGTGGTATCTTTGGATGGATTGGTGGTGGTGATTCCTGAAAGTCGAGAGGTTATGAGGTGAAATGTTCATTCAAGGCATCGGCATAGCAGCTGACTACAAAATTTCGAACTATATCATTGTTGTACCTTAATACAACCATGAAAAGTCATGGAGTATTATAGTTCATGCATGCACATTTTTTTCACAGTGCACATCCTCGGTGGACTAACGTTTTTTTTTTTTTTTTTTTTTAACTCCATTGAATCTGTGCTCTTCAACAGCCTTTGCAGGAGTACACAGGCTTTTGTTCGTCTTAAACTGACTATTACATTTTTATGATTCACTTCATTTGTTACTCTCCAAGTTATATCATCTGCTGCTAGAAAGCTAGCTACAAATGTTTTTCGATTAATATCTTCAGAAGTACTTTGTGTAGTATATATAGTTAAGATGACTAGAACGATTAGTTAGTGCACGAAGCACTGGTGACTAGTGCACCTGGCCATTAGTGAGACTTTTCTGTATGTATCTATCACCCAGTGCTGTGGTGCACGTATTCATTTATTGGGTTCTACATTATAAATAATAACCAGTCGTTATTGTTGTAAATTATGGAATAAAACTTTTATTATAAATCGAATAAAACTTTCTTTATCTGCTGTTATAGGAATTAATACTTTTATCAATAAAATAAACAGATTAAAGCAAATTACAGTATTATCAAAAATACTAATAATTGAAAATTTTATTACTATCATCAAATTACTAAATCCATATATCGAACAAAGCAAATTTTTGTAAAATAAATAAGCTTGATGAATTTCTCATTTTGTTGTATTCAAAGAATCATGACAAATCTCATAAAGTTGAAATTTACAGCACTAGACCTATCAGAAGAAAACAATCTCTCGTGGATTTTTGATGTGGAATTACATCTAATGTCAAAGGTCTAAAACATACCATAATGAAGAACAACCAAACAACTCCATAAGAAAATGTTCAAGCATTGATTTTTTTAAGACATCATCTCCATGAGGGACTACAATCCTAATATCTTATCCGAATATCTTACTATCAAAAGTCCATATAAGTTATGAAGTAATCTGACAGGAAGATTTGACCACCGAAAGTTGATATTTTTTTCACTTGTCAGATATGAACGGGCAACTTTTAGGTTGTAAGATTTTAAATCTATGCCATAATATAATTCTATATGATTCAGTATAACTTCACATATGATAATATGTGGAAAACCTATATCTGAGAAGGAAATGTTCGAGAAAACATATTTCATTTTTCATCCCAAAAAACAACTCTGATGCATCAATAATAAATTCTGAAATTGACTGAGTATAATGAATTGTTTTGAATGCTTCTGGTTGTTGAAAAGAACCAAGAATTACAAATGATAAAATTTTCAGTCTCAGTTGGTTCCTCCCAATTGCCTGAAATAATGGTCACCAAAAATGACAATTGGCATGAAATAGGACGAGGTCGTGGAGGTGTTTGTGGTCGTGAAAAATTTCACGATTGACGTTACAATCCGATTACAAGTGTAGGCGAGCAGAAGTGGCAAAATGACAATCAGGCATAGAAGAGGGAAAAAATCACCACATAACATACCCAGAAAAAATGTCAATGGAAAGTGTTTTACTTGTGGATTGGAAGGTCATTAGTCCAAATCTTGTAAAACTCCTAAACACTTTATCGATCTTTACCAAAACTCTATTTAAAGATAAAGACAGAACACCGAAAATAAATTTCAATGAAGATTAGTCTCAACCGATTCCACCACCTGAAAATGTTTCACATTTAGTGGGTGTACCAATACTGAAACAGATGACAAATATAACAAAGAAGCTAAATATGAGCCCCTTCAATGTTGAAAACATGTCTGTAGTTCTTCTTGAAATTTTTACTACTGTATTTCTAATGGATGTTCTGTTTTTTTCCGTTTCAAGCAATGTAATAAAATCTGAATTAATAAATATTTTATTTATAGAATTATTGTGGACGATATGTGCATTGTTAACAGTGCAACGAATCATATAATCTTACAAAGTAATTTTTCAAACTTAAAGATTGCTGAAGATATGTGCATTGATGATTTTGAAAGTGCTAATTTTATACTATCAAATGATATACAAATCCATGTCAAGTATACTTTATACTCTCAAAAATCCAAAAAAAATTCTTTTAATTTCATGGATATTCTTCTTAGCGATTTTCATTTAGAAAATACAAGTAAAGATGGAAACAATATCTTTTTATAACCTCTTTCATTTCTAGAAGCAAATAAATCCTTGAAAAAAATTTGACTTTCCATCTGGGTTATATTTTATCAAAATCAAGATTTTTGAGTCGTATAGTGTTATGGATTCATAATCTATTGATCCTAACACAATTTTGTTATGGTACGAGCGATTTGATCATTCAGCAACTATGATAATGCGTCGTATCATTGAAAATATCAATGGATATCCTCTTAAGAGTCAAAAAGATGTTTTGAAAAATAATAGTCATCCTTGTATTTCTTATTTATAAGTTAATCAGAAAATCTTCTCCATCAAAACTTCTTTCTGAGGCAGCTTTATTTCTTGAAAAGATTCAAAAAGACATTTGTGGTCCGATTCATCCACGATCTTGTCCATTTAAATATTAATGGTTTCGATTGCTGTTTCTACAATATGATATCATGTATGTCTTCTTTCTACTCATAACGTTGTCTTTGTCAAGTTTCTCACTCAATATTAAACTACGAGCTCATTTTTTCGATAATCCTATCAAGTCTATTTGTCTTGATAATTTCGGAGAATTCACTTCAAAGACATTTGATGACTATCGCATGTCAATGAGTATCTCAATAGAACATTCTGTTCCTCATGTCCATACACAAAACGACTTAGCCGAGTCATTGATAAAAATAATTCAATTAATTGCTAGACATTTACTTATGAAGATAAAGTTGCCTATCTTTGCTTGAAGACATGCGATATTACATGGTGCAAGTCTTATTCTTATTAGGTCAACGACTTATCACAAGTTCTCACAATTACACTTTATTAAAAGTTAAGAACCAAACATTTCTCATCTAAAAGTTCATGAACGTGTTGTATATATTTCTATTGCACCACCACAACGTATTAAGATAGATCCACAAAGAAGACATGGAATTTATGGGTTTTGATACGTCTTTTATTATGATATACCTTGAACTTCTTACTGGAGATCTTTTTACAATAATTTTTACAGATTGTCATTTTAATGAAACATTATTTCTCATTTTGGACAAAAACAATGTCTTACATAAACCAAAGTCAAAATTTTCTTGTAAGACAATGGGATTGCATGGATTAGATATTCGTACAAATCAATGTGAAAATAAAATTATTCACTTATTATATATTACAAATCAAATAGTGATGCATTTAATGATGCAAGTAAAATTGTGAAGTCACATATACCTATAGTAAATACGCTATCAAGAATAGACATACCTTAGGAGAAGGATGTTAATGGAGACCTTCCTAAAGCTCATATTTTTTATGATAAATATGTTTGAAGCGTGAATGATCAACATGTGCAAAAGACACTATACCACGAAAAAGAAGGAAGGTGCATATGCTATATTAAATGTCCCAAAAGAGACAGAAATCTCATAAAAGAAATTATTCCCTAGAGAGCATAATGTCCTTGATGAGATTCCACAATTTGAAACATCTAATCTTCCTGTGAGAGTTATTCTTGTTTTTTTAACTTTTTTTTACTAAGTTATAGGTAGATAAAATCAACAAGAATGCAAGAAATGCAAAGATACACAAGATTTATAATAATTCTGACAATAGAGTATAAATGAAACTCTAAAATATACGTCCACTTTTCCCTTAAAGATCAATGTGATCAATTAAGAGATATTTCACTATGTTTTGGGTTTTTAACTGATCCTTAACCTTCTTAAAGAGTACACAAGTGGTGCAGTCTTGTACCGAACACCTTTCTTGAAGTGATTCCCTTGAACTCTCCTGATTTCTACACCAAATCAATTAGCCTTCAGCTTGGACAACCTCTTCAAGTGTTTGTGAGCCTCTGAGAACACTTTGATGCAGTATTTGCTCAACCAGGATGATATTTCTTTCAACACAGCACAATTTGCACTTGTATGTTTTTCAAAATCAAAACTCGAACCAAACTCTTTTGCCATTCTCCTTTTATAGACAGGGCTCTTCCACTAGTCGTTGTCTCTTTTGTACTCTAAAATAATCCCAGTCATCGATTTCTAATGGGAAGTGTCCAAAACCAACTTCAAACGCTTCTGAAAACGACCTGAGAATAATACAGTCTGTGCATAACTGTTACTGTGGCGCAGTCTTTTTATCCTACACTGAGCTCTAATGTTTAGCCTTTAGTCTTAGAACAATTTGTTTTACTCACATGACTTCATCATATCTGTGAAGCTTGGAGTCCAGTTTGTTGCCATAGTTAACTCTTCTGACTTGGAGGGTGTGAGCAGCGAAGCTGCACTCTGCTGATGCCCAACATCTGCACTCTGCTACCCTACTGACTTTCACCTTTATGTCCTTTGAGTTGGAACCTCTGTTGTCTTAGTGATTCCTTAAGAGCTGTCTTGCTTATGATTAAATTTTTAGGCTTGATTCAACAGATATATTTACACCTATGTCTAAATATTCGCCTTTGATTTCACCTATTTTTGAGACTATTAAAGGAATACATCTAATTATCCATTAATTAGATCTAATCACCTTAATTAGGTGATAAAAGATTAGATGTTAATTAATCACTTTGAGCACTATAAATAGAGCTCATTTGTAAGGTATTATGTACACATTAATAAAAAAAACCTTTTTTTCTCTCTAAAATAGCTTAATTACTTTGTTCGTCCGAAAAAATCAATCCGAATATATCGACGAATCGATTCAACCAGCGCGAGCACTTATTCTACAACAATTACAAACTAAGTTTTTTTTGTACATAACCTATTTTTAGATGGGGACTCCTTGTCTCGGTCATTGATCTCAATATTAACTTTGTCTGGGGTCGTAAATTTTGAACATAACGATAAAATAAAAATGAAAAAGATCACGACTACTCATACTAACCTTTTACCAAAACATCATTGATTATTATCCATAAAACAAACATTTCTTCTTGACATTAAGATAAATATCTAAAGACTCCAATCATATCCAATAATCCACAAATCAGAGACATCATTTACGACCTGTTTGATATCGTTTTTGTTTATGATGTTTTGTTTTTGTTTTATTGACTGATGAAATATAAGTATTTGTTTCTGATTCTTATTTTTGAAATGAAAATAAAAAACAAAAAATTAAAAAAAAAATAAGTTTCAGTTATCGTTTTCTGTTTCATCTGAGTAGATATTCAAGATCCTCTCTACTAGGGTGAGCATGGGACGGGACGATCCGGTTTTTGACCATTTCCCATCCCGTCCCGACTTATCCGGTTCCTAAAATTCTTTGTCCCATCCCATATCAATTTTTTGGTATCGGTTCTTTGTTGCATCGTTACGGGATCATCGGTACGGGATTTTCAGGAATTTCGGGACATATATACTAGAATGAAAATGAAAAGTGCATTTACATTCAATAGCATTTCACCATTGTTTACAGCCAAGTGCATTTACATATATCCAACAACCAACTAAATGGGTAACCACTACACCAACAATAGCTTAAAATTGCTCAGCAATGCAGCAACAAAGTAGGAACAAAGCAGCAACAAAGCAGCCAAGCAGCAATAAAGTAGCGATGCAGCAACAAAGCAGCGATGTAGCAGCCACGCAGCAGCCAAGTAACAACAAAGCAACAAAGCAGCAAAGTAGCTACAAAGCATTAAACCAGCACACCGGCACAAAAGCAAACCAGCAACCAGCAATCTGCAAACCAACAAAATAGCAAAACAGCAACAGCAGCCTAATAATCGGCATCTCAGCAAAGCACAACAGCAAACCAGCAACCAGCAAGCTGCAAACCAGCAAAATAGCAAAATAGCAACAGTAGCCCAATAATCTGTATCTCAGCAAATCAGCAATAATAGCCCAAAAAGCAGTAATTCCGCTACTCAACCACCAGCAACCAATGCGCACAAAATAGTAGCAACAAGAAGCTGAAAATTCATTCGTTGATGATGCATTCTTAAAAAAATTTCGAACCAGTTGCAAATTCATCTACAACAAAAGAAATAGAGAGTGCGTATACGATTTCATAATAATAAATGCAATTTTGAAGGAAAAACAAAAAAAGAAACTCTAGCGTTTACCTAGCTCAAGTTTTTCAAGTTGATCATTCACTTCATCAATGATTATAGGTTGTGAAAGCTCAATAAGAATTAGAGAAGATCGTAGTCAATCTTGAGCACATATCAAGACTTTCGCGGTCCTAGGAGTTACCGAACTCCAAAATGGATCGATCACCCTCTCGCCAATGTTAACAGCGGACCCTGATGCAATGGTGGATATTGGCATTGGTAACACATGTCCAGCCAATTGAGAAGGCACCGGAAACTTTGATGAATTGATTTTCCACCAATTTAATACACCCTCCGTCCCATAATTTTTGCAATGGAACGTACTTCGAAGCGTTCCATTCTTATTCTTAATGATGCCGAAAAATTCTTAATTTGGTTCAAGATTAAAGTTCACAACTTAAACTATCACTAGTATTTCGCAATAATTTGTAAAAAAATGATGTTTAATAGTACTAAATTAACCTCAAACTACGTGCCATTGCAAAATGTGCGGGACGGAGAAAGTATATCAAAGTTTGCATCACGCTTTTCATAGCCATCGATCAAGTGTATCTCAAGTTCGGATTTGTTTCCTCCTTCCAAGTTCTTGAAAAATCTTGACTCTATATCACCGTCATCAACATCTATAGAGCTCGCACATGGGGAAAGAAGAGGCGCAAGAGTGTGATATTTCATAGACCTTTTTTAATGGTCAAACAAGTCACCTAGTGTCCTCTCAACTCTCTCCTTCATGGCATTTAGCCTTGGAATATCACACTTGTAGAGTTGTTGAAAGCAAATCACTAGTTAACTCATTTTCTTGCGAGGATCCAAGACGACGATTAATATTGTCCATGCTCTCCCAATACTTGTCATACTTCTCTTTCATTTTCAAAGCCATCTCACGATACTTCTCATCTTTAGACTCCCAATACAGCCTTAGTGATACCTTTATCATAGGTAAAATGCTTCCATACCCAAGATTTTCTTTCCTTCTCGAGGACTTCATCAGTTGCTTCCTCATCCAGTTGTTTCTCCTCCTCCAAGCTTACTGGGGCTTCTTTCTCAGAAACTTTAGCTTCAATAGATGCCACCCATAAGATAAACAAGAGGAGTCAATCATTAAAACAAGAATCAGTTCAGATCACAATCAGAAACTTCATCCTCCACCAGCTTACATTAATAACTAAGAAGAGTTTAAAGTTTAGGCAGAACATGCTTGACACACTCTCATCAAGAATCAGTTCAGATCATAATTCTCTCATCGAGCCCGAATTCTTTAAAACAACTTTAGATAAAAACACTCTCATCGAGACTCAATCCTTAAACATCATTTCAGAATATAATCTCCTCAACAGCTTTTCTTGAACTAGATACCAAAACAAGATTCACATCAATCTCCAAAGAAATAAGACTGACCTACAGAAAAACGGTAAGGTTATAATTTTCCTTTCGACGCTGACTCAACTCGACCTAACTCGACCCAACTCGACCCAACTTGCCCTAAGCCAACGGCTCCCGTTTAGAACGGGTCTGAAAGAGAAGGAACACTGAGCAACTTGCAACAGGAGGCAAAGCTGCCAAAGCGATGCAACCGAGCTCACAATAGTCTAGATAGTAAAATCTCTAAAACAAAAAAGTGCACCGAAGGTCCGAAGCCAGAGATAGAGAGAAAGCGGTAGAAATTCCGGCAGCACCTCAACTCAAAGCAAACACCCAGTTCAACCCAAGAAAAACCGAAATACAAAATCACCCACAAAACCACTCGAGTTAAACATCATGATGAAATTCTAATTTCTAAACAACAAATTGCAATCAAAGTTTTCTCACCCAAATCAGGAAAATGATATAGAATCTAACTTATTAGAGTCAAACCGAGCAAATTCAAGGAGGATGAAGGATGAATTGAAGCCTTAGGAGAGAGAAGAGAAAGGAGATCTGAGCAAATTCGAGGATAAGGATGAAGGATGAATTAGGATTGGGAATTAGGAAGGAGAAAGCCTTGCGATGTGGACTCTGGAGGAACCGAGGAACAGCTTTGGCCTTTGGGTCTGGGAATTACGTTACAAATCACATACAACTCCAAGATTTACAAAAAAAAAAAAAAAAAAAAAAAAAAAAAAAAAAAAAAAAAAAAAAAACCATTGTTTAAATGTACTAGTTCCTTCCAAGCTTTTGTCCCGTATTGGATCAATTTTTCGATATAAATTTTTTCTGTCTGGTCCTCATCGAATTGTTTTGATATGATAGGTTTTTTTTTCTAGTGTTTCGACTCTATTTTGTTTTTTAGGATATTTTTATTTCATCCCTATCCTTTAAAAAAACTATTTTATTTTATAAAATGATATTTTTAATTTTTTTATTATTTTTTTATTTTTTTATTTTTTGTGTCTCAAATTTTATAACGACATATATATTGAAGTCTTATTTAATATTATCAAATATTATTTTTTATAAAATTATTATAAAATATTAATAATAAATTGCATTTTAAATTTTATTTTTAAATCAAATTAAAATTTTATTAACATTATTAAAAATAAAATAAAATAATTCAAAAATAATTATTTTAATTTTATAATTAAACAACACTGCCCAAAACACTGCTTTAATTCACATCAGTTGAATCTCTCTCTACCCTTTGCCTTTTCCCTTCCCTTCACGTCCCAAGCCCCCAATTTTTCCCCACGTCGTACTCCGCACCCAACAATGTCGTCGACCTTCACCGACTCCAAACCCTCCGATTTCGACTGAAACCCTAATCCCCTTTCCCAATCCAATCTGTCAACCCCCTAACCCTAACACGATCCTCGCATCATCATCATAATCTTCGATTTCATAATCGATTGATTGTGTGATTTGATTTGATTTGACTTATGGGGAGTGATGGTTCATCATCGACGACGTCGCTGGCTCCTGGATTCCGATTCCACCCGACGGACGAGGAGCTCGTGTCGTATTACCTGAGGCGTAAACTCAGCGGCAAGCCGTTTCGATTCGACGCCATTGGGGATATCGATATATACAAGACTGAGCCCTGGCTTCTCCCTGGTGATGATTCTGTTTATGGTTTGGGTTGGCTCTGTGTGAATTGGGTTTTCTAATTTCGTGCCTGATTTTTCTTCTTTTGCTGATGAATTAAATGAAGGAGTTATTTGTTTTAATCAATGCTCGATACTTCTCGAAGGAATCAGGTTGATTTTTAGTGTTGTGGTATCGTTGATAGTTGGTGTCTAGTCTTTCCATCGCAAGAAAATTGCGGCGTTTGCATAATGTATTTCGCTATTCAATATCCAGCTTGATAAGCTTCGCTTTCCTATCAATCAAGGTGATGAAACATGCGGTTTAATAACGATACTTAAAACAATTGTTGATTTTTCACAATAAGTTTATGGAAAACTATGTTTATGTATGTGGCTACGAAAAGATTATTGAGACGAAGGGAGTATTTTAGTTTATGATGGTTCAATTATGTTTGTTTTTGAGATAAGGTGCCATCAATGCCAATCAGATCCTGCGTTTCTAGTGTCATCGTGTAATCAGCAGAATTTCCATTTTGATTACTTTGGAAAATGGTACAGTTGGTTCATCGAAAAGAAAGATGGTAGATGGATATATGGTTAGATTTTTGTTACTCTTGAACATATGGTATGCGTGTATTCAATTTAGTGGGGTTTTGATGGATTTGAGCTACTAGGGGGATGTTAGGCATTGTTGCCGAAATTAGTGGTAACAAAAACTAGAGACACTAAACGAAATAATTAATGATCATTGTTAAGCTTGAGTCTTGAAAATCATAATTAAAATAAGAACAAAACAAAACAAAACAAAACAATACCGGAAATTTGCTGGTTAAATACCTAATTGTTTTATTTTCATTTTAATGAAAATGAAAATTGCAAACAGAAACCATACCACATAGAACTTACACTGTCTGTTTATTTTGCCAGCTTATTGACTTGGTTGTGGTAAAATCATTTTTTTTCTTATCAGAACAGGACTTGTGAATCATGCACCTGTAAAAGTTGTTCTAAGTTGTTCTATTTTTAATTTTATCTGTTTTTCCTACCAAATTATAATTGTTAAAATGGCGCATTGGCTTCTATTTATGTTATGGGAGTTTTGCCTCAATTGGTAGTGAACCACTTTTTGTTACTCAGGCCTGTCAAAGCTAAAGACTAGGGACCTGGAATGGTACTTTTTCAGTGGTCTCGACAAGAAATATGGGAATGGTTCAAGGACAAACCGTGCTACAGAAGAAGGTTACTGGAAAACAACTGGGAAGGATAGGGCAGTATACCATAAGAGCCGTATGGTTGGTATGAAGAAAACACTGGTATACCATCAGGGTAGAGCTCCACGAGGTGCGCGGACGAATTGGGTTATGCATGAGTATAGATCGATTGATCAGCAGTTGGAGAATGCTGGGATCCATCAGGTGAATTCTTCTATACTTGAATATTGGAAAATATTGAGTTTGAGGTATTGTTTCTATTCGGTTCATGGTCGTGTTTGTGCTGTTCTTTGGAAACAGGAGTCCTTTGTCTTGTGTAGAATTTTTCAGAAGAGTGGCTCAGGGCCAAAGAATGGGGAGAAGTATGGAGCTCCACTACTTGACGAGGAGTGGGAAGATGAGAATATAGTGGCTATCATGCCTGGCAGTTTCGGTTCTAATGGAGCTCTCATTGATGAAGCATATATTGAGCAGGATGATTTCAATCAGGTTGGTCATGTACTCCGTTGCGGTCTTGTTCTGTATATGGTTCTATTGGGGTTGGGG
>JAOVYX010017889.1:0-21268 GCA_035668315.1 Drosera spatulata | reverse complement strand
CCTTTTGTAATTCCTCCTTTTGATTAGTGGATTCTTCGTCGTCGGCGACCGCCCGTGGTTTTCTCCTGTAAGGGTTTTCACGTAAAATTCTTTGTCTGATTTAATTTTGCGCACTTATTATTGTTTGTGTTTATTATTTACTGACCTGTTCGTAACAAACAGAATGTTCCAGCAGTCGAAGTCATGTGATATTGCGTGACACTGTTAGCCACTAAGGGCGGCACAAGTTGAGCCAGACCGACATCGTTGATCTTGCTCACGTAGTTGCGATCGAGGAGGATATTGGTTGGTTTAAGGTCACGGTGCACGAGGGGTTCATGCTTTGCCTGGTGAAGGAATGTAAGGGCGATCGCAATTTCTGCTACAATTTTGAACCGAAGTCTCCATGGGATTGGACGGGTGTTTCCTCTTCGAAAAAGCCCGTCTTCTAAGCTGCCATTGTTCATGAACTCATAGACCAAGCATCCATACTCCGGGCAAGCCCCCAGGAGAAGGAGCATGTGTGGATGCCTAATGCAGCTCAGGACCTCAACCTGTAAATCCATGTTGATCTCGATAAAGGCAGCCCCTTCACTTAACAGCTTAAGCGTTTTGCATGTACATGGATGCTTTCAACTTGGGATCGCTATTATAAATGAACTTATCACCTCAACAAGTTAGTTATATTTTTCAAAAAGATGATTTTTAAGAATTAATAAACAAAGTATGTATCGACTTTTTTCTGATGTTAAAATTGCAACGGCGACTTTAATATAGAGGAAAACCCAACGTACCTCTTGTTGAAACTGCTTCCTTCCTTGAGTTGCGTCAGGTCGTAACACTTTGATGGCAACCGGGGTATGATCAAGTTTACCATTATAGACAGGTCCATATCCACCTTCGCCTATCTTTAGTTTCGGTGAAAATTTTTCAGTGCCTGTTTCAATTTCGTCTATGGAGTATTTCCTGTATCTTACATCCTGATGTGCTAATGCGGTTAATGCGCGGTCTTTTTCCTCTGCTTCTCGTTTTGCCTTCAACTCCGCAAGCCTTCTCTTTTGTGCTTCCATCTCAGCTAACTTCTGAGCAGCATGTGCGGCTTCGATAGCAGTTTTGCATTTAGCCTTTTCCATCTCAGCTATCTCAAGAGCTGCCTCTTCAGCTAACCGTGCTTGCTCAAATTTACGAGCTTCCTCCAACTTCCATTCGCTTAGCTCCTTAGCCTGAAATACAGAACGACGATTACTAAAACACAGAGTAAATGCCAAACTTTTGGGCATAATAATAACGAAAACATCAATCAATATGAATCAGAGTGCCTTCATACCAGGTAGATCCATTGTAGGTAACATCTTGTTTTGCCAAGAGCTTTTATATGTCTATGAGAGACATTACATCTCCCTTAGATGTTTATTGAAGATTGATATTCGTAAGACATATGACACCCTTAACTGGCATTTCCTTGATCAATTGCTGCTAAGCCTGGTTTTTCCAGCTCGATTTTGTTCTTGGATTAAAGCATGTGTTTCATCTGTCTCTTATTCAATATGTGTAAATTCTTCCTGATCCGTTGATGTGACTGTAAATCATGTTTCGCGTATCGGCGTGCGCGGAGAATCACGCAGAGCATTGCGTTATGCTGACGTGCCTGATCACGCGTGGGTTTGTTTTGGATATATAAGGAGATGGAAGGAGCAGAGAAGAGAGGCTGACAAAGAAACAGAGAGGAAGTAGAGAAGTGAGAAAAAAGAAGAAGCTGTAGAGAGTAAGAGGAAGCTCTGGGAAGAGAGAAGCGTGAAAGGAAAAAAATTCTTTTTCCAAATTGAGTTACAAATACAAATATATAAAACATTTTGAGGGTTTAATAGAGTTATTTTAAAGATTATTATCTTTATCTCTTATTGTGAGATTCTCGATGTTTTGGTGTAACTCTTTTGTATCTCCTCGTTTGACTAGTGGATTCTTTGTCGTCGTGACTGCCCGTGGTTTTCTCCCACAAGGGTTTCCACATAAAAAACTCTTTGTCTCATTTATTTTACGCACTTGTTATTGTTTGTGTTACAATTAATAACCCCGTTCATAACAAACTGGTAACAAACTGTGTTGTTATTGTTTGTGTTGCAATTACACAATGTTCTGGTGAACAGTACTCCGAAAGGAACAGTGTTTTCGATGTGAACAGTGTTGATAAATTACCGACAGAAATGAAAGACGAAGATAAGACGAAGATGGATAAGAAGGCACGTACGGCTTTACAGCTGTGTCTTTCTGACGAGGTTCTTCAGAACGTCCTGGAGGAAAAGTCTGCCAAGACTCTTTGGGATAAACTGTTCAGTTTATACATGAGCAAATCTGCTGCTTCTCGTTTGTACATGAGACTTCGTCTCCATTCTTTCAAAATGAAGGAGTCTACTACCTCACTAGAAAAGCACTTGACGAAGTTTCAAACTATCCTTGTTGGTCTGAAAAATGTTGGAGTCACCATCGATGATGAAGAAACGACGGTCATTCTGTCGTGTTCTCTCCCTAACAACTATGAGGCCTTTGTGACTACTATGATCCATAGAAGTGATTCTTTATCGCTGGAAGACGTTAAGACGTCTTTGACCAGTAGCCAACTGAGACACCAGCTCTCGGAATCGTCCAGGGCCTCGAGCTCTAATGATGGGTTATTCATTAGAGGAAGACAGAATCAAAGACAATAGGATAAGTTCAGAGGCCGATCGAAGAGTAAAAGCTCGAAGAAATCCGACTCTTGTCACTACTGTCATAAGAAGGGATATTGGAGGAACGAATGTCCTAAACTGAAGAACAAGCAGAAGAAGAAGGAAACCCCAGTCGTTGGTATTGTCAAGACCAAGACAGTCTCGACCATTCTTACATCCGCCGAGGAGTCCTTGGTAACATCTACTTTAGAGAGGGTGATGGATTCCGTTTGCACCTTTCACATTTATCCGTATCGGGAGTGGTTCACCACATTTGTCGAGTCCAATGGCGGCGTAGTCCTTATGGGCAATAATGCTGCCTGTAAGATCTTTGGTGTGGGAGATGTTCGTATACGGATGTGGGATGGTGTTGTCCGAACATCGAAAGATGTTCGATATATTCCAGCTGTAAGGCGAAATCTTATCTCTTTGGGTTCCCTTGATCGTGAAGGATGTTCCTATCATTTTCAAGATGGGGACATGGAGGTCAAAGAGAATCGTATGGTGACTATAAAGGCTCGGCTTCGTGCTGGATTGTACTATCTGATCGGCACGACGCAAGATAGAATTATTGCTGTTGTAAATTCATTGTCCGTCCGTGATGGTGAGACTATATCTGAGATGAAGCTGTGGCATATGTGGCTTGGGCATATGGCCAATTGGGGGATGGACGTTCTGAGTTCGGCAGGCTTGCTTGGAGGTTTAAAGACACAGAAGTTCGTGTTCTCGGCAAGTAAGTGTCGTTTTGAGGTGCGATACACAGAACTAAAAGGACACTCGACTGTATTCACTCAGATTTATGGGGGCCATCTCCCCATATTTCGATAGGAGGTAAAAGATATTTTTTTTACCTTCATTGATGATTATTCCCGTTATGTTTGGATTTATTTCTTAAAAGAGAAATCAGAGGTGTTCGAGACCTTCAAGGAGTGGTTGAAGTTGATTGAGACGCAGACCGGCTGACAGATCAAGAAACTTCGAACCGACAACACGATGAAATTTGTGAACAAGCAATTTATGGATTCCTGCAAGGACAAAGGCAGTGTGAGGCATCGCACTGTCACTTATACTCCCCAGCGGAATGGGGTAGCAGAACGCATGAACTGGACGCTCATGAAGCGGGCTCGGTGCATGATGATTGGAGCCGGGCTGAAGGAGACGTTTTGGGCTGAAGCAGTTGTGACAGCCTGTTATTCGGTAAACAGGTCACCTTCCTTAACATTATGGATGAAAACACCTGATGAGGCTTGGTCTGATAAGCCCGCTGATTTCTCCAAACCTTCGTATTTTTGGTTGTCCTGCATACTATCATGTTAGCGAAGGATGTTGCAACCTAGGACCAAAAAGGCCATCTTTCTTGGATACCAGCCAGGTGTGAAGGGATACAGATTGTACTCTACTGATCAATCATCATCAGTAGAGATATCACATTTGACGAGGAGTCAATGTTAGCCAAGAAAGCTGAGTAGCAAGGGAGCATTCAGCAACAGGTGGAGTAGACATGAGCAATCGAGAGATCGACATTTGAGGTGGAGCATCAAGATGGGGAATCCTCAGATTCTACAATAAGTCTTTGTCATTCAGGGAGGTCGTCGTTAGTTCGGAATGTGCCCAGTGGACTACAGCTATAGAAGAGGAACTAGAGTCTTTTCACAAGAACAACACTTGGACTCTAGTTCACTTGCCGAAGGAAAAGCACACCGTAGGGTGCAAATGGGTGTTCAAAAAGAAGGAAGCAGACAATGGTGATAATGTGAGATTCAAGGTCAGATTGGTGGGTAAGGGTTTCACTCAGAAGGAAGGTATTGACTATACTGAAGTTTTTTTTCCTGTAGTGAGACATACTTCTATTCGAGTTCTTCTAGCTTTGGTTGCTAAGTTCGATCTTGAACTTGAGCGAATGGATGTGAAGACGACATTTTTACATGGTGAGCTAGAAGAGGAGATCTATATGCGCCAGCCAGAGGGATTTTCATTGCCAGGAATGGAAGATCGAGTCTGTCTTTTGAAGAAATCATTGTACGGATTGAAGCAGTCGCTCCAACAATGGTATCATAGGTTTGACACCTTTATGGCAAGCATTGGATACACACGAAGCCCATACGATCAGTGTGTGTATCATCAGCAACAACCTGGTAGGAGTCAGGTATATCTTTTGCTCTATGTAGATGATATGTTGATCGCTGGTAGAGGTAAGGAGACTATTGATAGGTTGAAGACGTAACTCAGTAGTGAGTTCGATATGAAGGATCTCGGCCCAGTAAAGAAGATTTTGGGCATGGACATCGAGCGGGATAGGAAGCGTTGAGTCTTGACTTTGAGCCAGAAGAAGTATATTGAGAAGGTTTTGGACCGATTTGGCATGAAAAATGCCAAACCCGTTTCTACTCCTTTGGCAGCGCACTTCAAGCTATCCTTGGAGCTCTCACCGAAGACTGAGGAAGAAGTGAGGAGTATGGCCTCTGTGCCGTATGGGAGTGCAGTTGGATCCCTGATGTACGCCATGGCATGCACTCGACCCTATTTGTCACAAGCAGTGTTAGTTGTCAGTCGTTATATAGGCAGACCTGGTAGAGGTCACTGGCAGGCTGTGAAGTGGATCCTTAAGTATCTCAAGGATTTATCGGGATTAAGGCTCGTCTATGATGCAAGGCGAGGTGGAGGAAACAATAATGTTGAAGGTTTCTCAGACTCAGACTACACTGGAGATCTGGATCGTTGGAGGCCACTTACAGGGTATGTATTCACTTTCTGTGATGGACCAGTTTCTTGGAAGGCAACTTTGCAGGATACTGTGGCACTAAGTACTATAGAAGCTGAGTTCATGGCGATAGCATCAGCTGTAAAGGAGGCGATTTGGTTAAGGAATTTGGCTTTAGACTTAGGTATGAAGCAAGATCGCACAATAGCCCATTGTGGTAGTTCTTCAGCCATTCATCTCACACGTGACCAGATGCAACATGAGAAAACTAAACACATTGACATCAGGTATTACTTTGTACGGGATGTTAAACATGTTAAAGTAATCAAGATTGCGACTGCAGATAATCCAGCTGATATGTTGACGAAACCTGTTTCTGTTTCAAAGTTTCGTCATTGCCTAAAGCTCTTAGGAGTGGAGGGCAGCTAGGTTCGTTTGAAGCCTAGGTGGAGGTTGCTCGACGACGACAGACATGATTTGAGTCAAGGTGGAGATTTGTTGATGTGATTGTAAATCAAGCGAATCACGCTTCACGTGCCGACGTGCGCGGAAAATCACGCGGAGCCTTGCGTATGCTAGCGTACCTGATCACGCGTGTGTTTGTTTTGGGTATATAAGGAGATGGAAGGAGCAGAGAAGAGAGGCTGACAGAGAAGCAGAGAGGAAGTAGAGAAGTGAGAAAGAAGAAGAAGCTGTAGAGAACAAGAGGAAGTTCTGGGGAGAGAGAAGCATGAAAGGAAAAAAATTCTTTTTCCACACTGAGTTACAAACACAAATATATAAAACACATTGAGGGTTTAAGGGATTTGTTTTAGAGATTATTATCTCTATCTCTTATTGTGAGATTCTCGATGTTTTGGGTGTAACTCTTTTGTATCTCCTCGTTTGATTAGTGGATTCTTTGTCATCGCGACCACCTGTGCTTTTCTCCCGCAAGGGTTTCCACGTAAAAAAAATCTTTGTCTCATTTATTTTACGCACTTGTTATTATTTGTGTTACAATTAACAGTCCCGTTTGTAACATGATCTCTTTGTATTAACCATGTAATACCTAACTAGATCCCAAATAAGATGTTGTGCTATGCCTGGGTTCAAATATCATTCAAGATGCAAGAGAATTAAGCTGGTATCACTATGCATTGCTGATGAGCTAATGATATTTTGTCGTGCTGAAAGGGAGTCATTGTAGCTGATAAAGAAGCGGTCAAGTAATTTTGTTGAGGTCTCTAATTTAGAGGCTAATTTGTTCAAAAGCAGAATCTTTATAGGTGGAAAATATGATGAAGACCAGAAATGTGCTTTGGCCAGTTTGATTAAGATGGAGTTGGGTGTGCTACACTGCTACCTATTAAGTATTAAGTATGTGTAAGTGCCTCTGGTGCCTTATCAGCTGAGAATCCGACATTGAAAGCCATTAATTGAGAATATCACAGAAAGAGTTACCTCATGGTCTGCTACGACCTTGTCCTATGAATGTCGTTTGCAGGTAATTGAGTCTGACCTGCTATCATATCAGGTGCATTATGCCCAGGTTTTTGAACTACCTAAGGGTGTGAGAGATGAGATTATCTCTATCTGCAGACCATACTTAAGGTCAAGGGTTGCAGTGAGATGTTAGAATATTTTCTTCATGTCACCAATAAAGTGACTTAGACTTGATAATTTTTAGTTACATTTTATGGTTAGTAATATGAAGAAACCTTTACTATATCACATGTTTATGTACTGATAGATTTGCTCTTTTTGATAAGTCTTGGTCCAAGTATCTTGTTGGCATGTGATATTGATTCCATACAATCATCCTCCAAGGATGTGCATGAAGACACCGTACGTGATGTTGTCCATGATCATTCCTAGGTCAAAAAAAGAATAAGAAAATCTAGATATATACTTATAACCTTTCATTGATGAGTTGACACATTCGTGAAATCTTGGTGAGCCGACATAAGATGTTCATAGAAGGTAGACCTTTCAGATGAGGCCAACATTGTTGTGGAGCGTTAGTGATTTTTCTACGTATGGAATGTTAACAGGATGGAGCACCAATGGAAGATTAACATGTTCTAATTGTATGGAGCACATCAAGTTTTTCACTTTAAAAAATATTCAAAAGCAAGCATGGTTCATTTGCCATCGTAGGTTTACCTTACCATTATTCTTTACGGGCATTATGACGTAAAGGATGGCGGTATAGGAGCGATTATGACGATCTATGTGAGATGTGGATGAAATACCTGATCGTATCATTTCGACAGATACTGAAGAATTCATTGTCACTCGTAATTGGAGCAAACCGAGTATTTTTTGGAACATTCCATATTAGAGCAAATTGCTAATCAAGCATAATCTTGAAGTCATGCATGTTGATAAAAAAAAGTGTGATAATTTGTTCGACATTGTCATGGATGTGAAGGGCAAAATGAAAGACACAACTGCAATAAGGAAAGACATAAAAAAGTTGTATTGCAAGCGTTCGAAGTTGCATTTGAAGAGGTTGAAGAACAGACGATGAGTGGAACAAGCAGTCACACTTGAGGCTCCTTTTGTTTTGACAAAGGAGGCAAGAGAGGTTTTATGTGAATGGATCAATAAACTGAAGTTTGTAGATGGATATGCATCCAATATGAGACGTTATTGAAAAGAATGGTGTTTGAAGGGACTAAAGAGCATGATTGTCATTTTATCATGCAAAGACTGCTTTCTCAAAGAGTGGAATGTTTTTACAGAGCTTAGTCTACTTTTAAGAGATCTCTCTTATAATACTGTTCGTCGTGAAGATATAGAGAGATTGGAGAGACATATCCCTGAGATTGTCTGTGTAAGTTAGAAAGATCATTTTCCCCTATATTTTTCAATTCTATGGAGTACTTACTTTTACACCTTCCTCATAAGGTGAAAATTGATGGCCAGAGTACTATAAATGGATGTATGCTTTTGAAAGATATAAATCCAAAAACTCAAGATTAAATTTGTATCCTTTTAGGTTTCTGTTTCACATAAAGGGGGAGATTTATAATCACGGACACGTCGATGGCTCTATTTGTTAGGCGTATCTTATGGAGGAGCAGAGCAATTTTTGCAAGAAGTATTTTGAGCCTAAGGTAGACACTTAATCTCGTGATCATCGTTGCAATAGTGGGGTTTCAAACAATATTGACGATTTAAATATTCTAAACGTGTTCCAAAGGAATGAGGTATATTTTCCATTCGAAAACACTCAAAAAAAGGATAGTCTGATTGAAAAAGATTTTTACGTCATCCACAAATGATTTGCGGAATTGTGAATTATTTATTTCAAGGATATTAGAATATTGACCCATATGATACACGGGATAAAAAATCAAAATACAAACAAATATTTTAAAATAACTTATTGAAAGATAAATCAAAGGATTATATTAAACATGGTTCGACATGGATAGTTCCTATTGCCATCCAAATGGTTTACCACTTAAAAGAGACTAGGTAATAAGATATATATTAGGTTCTTCAATTCCTCCAACATTTTTTATCACAACGGTTTTTTTTTTTTCCATATAAGGGTTGTTTTATTATGATTATAGGTTATTTCAGCAAGACATGATGAGAAAAGAGCATTTCAGATCAAGTCATGAAGTAAGTAGCAAACTGGTCGATTCATGGCATATGTGGTGCAGAATTATGTAAGAGTGATTTTTTTTTCCAAATCAAATTTTTTGTTGAAAAATTCAAGTTCTATAGGCCCCTTTATGTTGAAAGCAGGTTTTAGCAAATAATGTTACGAATGAGATGACCCATACCCTTAGAACACGATCAACCATACAAGTGTAAAAGTATACTCAATATTACATCAATGGGTATTTGTTTGACACTTATGCATATTGTTCTGTTAAAACCACTCAGAATTATTGCATATGTGTTAAGGATGATGATGAGATGGATTATTATGTTATCCTTAAGGAGATAAGAGGAGTTGCAATATACTGGGGATGAAAGATTACATAAAGCGATTCTCTTCAAATGTGATTGTTTTGACTCAGATAAAGGGATGAATGTGCATGAGAGGTATCGACTAGAAGAGATTGATAAAACAAAGAAACATCAAGGGGGTTATGATCTATTCATCATGACAAATCAAGCTCTGCACGTGTGTTATGCTCCATATCCAATTAAGTCTCACGAATGCTAGAGTTCAATAGAAAGTTGTGTTCAATATGAAAGCACGAGGGATCATTGATACTCAATACGAAGAGGTGGCTTTCCAAAAAGATATTAGTGATACACCGATCTCACTTATGCCCCTGAGTTTGACCATGATAATGAAGATGTGATTGAAGAAGAAGAGGAAGAGGAAGAAGAGGAAGTTGAGCTGGATGAGGATGATGAGGAAGTTGAAGAAGGTGAAGAGACGGAGGAGGACGAAGAAGAAGAAGATGATGATGGAGAGGAAAATTATGAAGAGGATGAGGACGATAATCCAAATAATTAATGAGTTTTCGATTAGATACATTTTAGTTTTTTTCCTTTTTATATAAAATTCATGATAAACTTATTATAATTAAGATTATTTTATAAGGTTCTATGTGAAAAATGTATTACGTCTCGTTCGAGCATTTTATTTTGCAAATGTTTTCTATTCTTGCGAATATCTACATGTAAATTCCTTAGGGGATTGGGCTCGACCAGTAGTGGCAGAGATTTATGTGTAATAGATGTAAAATTTTTCATAGTAATATAAATATTTTTGTTTCTATTTATATTAATAAGTTTATGAATAAATGTAGGTAGTAGAGATTCCATAGGTAGCAGGGATTCTAGAGGTCGAGGTAAGAGGTCAATTCAAGATCTTATATGCTCTATTTTCTTTTCAAGCATGTTGAGAGGATGGACATTATCGATATATAACTATTCTTGATTTTATGATGATGTTTATGAACATGACACATTGGTATCATTTAAGTATTGTCTTGTATTATGTATCATGTTTTCATTTATGATGTATATGCATTAATGATTTATTTAAACAGTAACAAGATTCATTTTTCGAAATGAAAATATAATCGTTGGATTATTATGTTAAAAGTTATGTTAGGTAATTTTCTATAATGTGATACATGAAAGAGACTATGTCGAACAAATAATGTAGAACTGCTATGATCCTTCATAGATTTTACTTAAATGATTGACCATATTAAAGATTATGTAACTTGTATGTTGCATCTTAAGTTAAATAATTACAAGATTTAATAATAAAGAAGACACCTGTGTCAAGTGGGAGAATGTTAGAATATTTTCATTATTGGCATAGAGTGTGACTTAGACTTGATAATTGTAAGTTACATTTTATGGTTAATAATGTGAATGAACCTTTATTATATCCTATGTTGATAGACCATTAGGATAATCATGAAAAATATAATAGGCATGGTAGTTATAGGAAGTTACAAACTATCATTGTCTATAAATATAAGGGCTTTGGTCCTCTCTCTTTCCTTACCATTTTTCTAATCCTATCCATCAAAGTTTGGAAGGATAGTAAATGGGAGAAAGTTGAGAGAAACCAAGTTAAGGAGGAGTTCTTGAAGTGCTAGGGATCAGAGATATCCAAGCCTGGAATGTGGCTATCTTATTCAAGTTAGTATGGGATATTGCAAGGAAAGCTGATAGGCTATGGCTGAAATGGGTCCATGGGTATTATATTAAGCAGGGTGATTTGGCTGCTGTGTCTAACAAGGTGCCTTGTGGATATGGAATTCATTAGTGCAGATCAAAACTCAGTTTAAAGATTGGGACACATGGTCTGCTGATGGTTGTAGATGGAAGGATAGTTCTTTGGGATCAGAGTATGTGGTGCATAAGGTGTATAAATAGATGATGGATCAAGCTCCAGTGGCATCAAGCAAGCTGATCTGGGGCAAAGGTGTCTTTCCTCAACATGCCATTATATTGTGGCTAGTAGCAAAAGACAAGATTGAGGATGAGGGAGACTATATCGAATGGCCATATGTGAAGAGGATAGCTGTGTTTTCTGTGGAAAGGAACCTGTAACAAGGGACCATTTGTTCATCTTGTGTAAGCATTCGCAGGAAGTGGTGCAAGAAGTATTAAGCTGGTTGAAACTGAAGCAGAAAAGGATGGCTTGGGATGCATGCAGTGGATGGATGATGAAGATAGCAGCAGGCAAATCAAAGCAAGCAGCATGAAGAAGGACAACGAATGCTACTGTTGTGTGTATCTCATGTGGTGGGCAAGGAACAAGCTGATCTTTCAGCATGAGCGTATTAAACCTGATGTACCAGTTCAGCAGGTTATTAGTTTTGGTGGCCATGTATGATTGATATGTGCTTGTAGTCCTTTTTTTTTTTTTTTTTTTGATAAGAGTGCTTTAGTCTTTAATTTCAAGCAAGGGAGCTGTATGTAATCGGCTAATACTGGAGCATCTCCTCTATATCTTAGTTTTGTGGTAATAAAATTTCGGTTAACGTTATAAAAAATAAATATTAATGAAAACATGAACAAAAAGATGTACTAAAAAGCATGGTAGTCAACTTTCCTTCAACTTATCTGGATTACAGATGTTTCAGTTCCAGATGAACAAAAAAATGATGTATGAGAACAAATATTCCACTTTATTGTAACCAGCCTGATCCTACAAGTAGTATTTGTATCTTATATTTTTTTTCCTTCATCATTTTTGTGGTATCTGTCGCATTTAGTGTCTTCCAATATTTCATTCTTGAACAGTATGTTGGACATACTTTCTAACTGATGATGATTTTACTTTCCTCATGTAGCTTGCTTGTAGAGATTCTACGGCTGCACAAACTTCCTTATTTACTTGATTGCTTTAATCTAAAGCTTTGATTTAGTGATGCAGAATTGAAGATTATGGTTTGGAAAATGAAAGATCAATAACCTTCTGTTTGGCCAAGATCGCTTCTTTACAAGCTGTGCTGTACATATCCATGGTTTGCTTCAGTTCAAGCCGCAACCTTCTCATCTCTGCCTCAACATCATTCTGTCAAGAAAGAGTAAGCAACTAAATATTGCAAAATCTTTTCTACTATAGACCAACTCATCCATGTTTTTGCATCTATCTATACGATATGTAATTTACTAAAAGGAGCTTATTATTTGCTTTCAGAGGTTACAGGAATCTTTCCGCTCCCAGGAATTGAAAAATCCAAGTTTTGTGCTGTCATATCCATTGATCGAGAACCAAGCTGATCCTCATTCTCTTCATCGGAAACAGAGCTGCGAGCACTAGATCCACGTGGTCTACTAACGATGTCAATGTTCTCCAGAGACATATTAGTTGGACTGTTTCTGGAACCAGAATAGGGTCGTGGTCGCGCTGATCCTCTGACACTATCTATGCCCCTTTCCAAGTAATATCTTTCGGATCCGGTGGCTTGTAATCCCGCAGGAAAACCTGTGCTTCTGTGATATGTGAAAAAGAGTTATTTTCTTCTAGATTCTAGACTTGGGTGACTTCCAAATCTGGTTGAATTTGCACCTCATGTTTTAACCAACTTCAACAAACAGTTTGTGCAAGCATGATCTGAAAATTTCTGTTAAAATTTGGTTTTCACCTTGCTCCCTCATCTAGTGAGGCATGATCAGCTGAAAGTTGATGTGGAAGTCCATACGAAGCAGTAAGCTTAGGAGGAGCTGCGGTGTTGGCCAGAGGGCGCTGAGCTGATCGTACGCTGATCACCTTTCCTTTTGCAATGACATAAACTGAACAAAAGTCCGGGGCAGATTTTGTCAAGCTACTCGGCACATCAAACTTCTTAAATGTCCTGAACAGAGGGGAGGAAAACACTTCGATAAGTAGGGAGGAAGAAAACACTTGGTTCTGATTTTTTCCATTCAGAGTGACAAGACTAACTTCAAAAGAGCATTTCGTGATGAGGCCCCAACGACAACATTGGCAATGCAATTGCTGTTGATGTAGTCTACCAAAGCTTTGGCAACATCAGCATCTTCCAGGATAATCTCTTTGAGTTGAATCTGAAAAACATGGCGGTGGTTATATGAATGATTTTTTTATTTTTATTTTTATTTTTTTAGGAAATAAATCTTCCACATCTTTAGTTCTGCCAGGGTTATACGAACCGGGCATAATGCATGCATGCGATTTCCGGTGGACACTTTATTTACTTAGGAAGGCGTTACAATGTCTGTTTTTCCTACCGGCATCTGTAATGCTTATGATGAGGAATACCAAAGACAGAATCAGAATGTGCACAAACATGAAGTCGATACCTATCTAAACCAGAATTTCAAATATAACAGTTTTCCATCCACCAAATTTTATGCCAAATCACCTCTGTTTACCTAATTCAATCCAAAACCAGCAGGCATTATCTCTTCAAGATTAGTGATATATAGAGCGTGTATCAAGGTGTGGAGACAAAATTCATCCAAATGCATAACTAAGTTGTAGGACATGTACCGATTTTCGAGCACAATAACCCCGGTAGGGCATGAATAATTGTTGCACATCAGCATCAGTTGATCCCGTACCAGAGACATCAACCACACCAGGAACTTCTGCGCATCCAAACAGATAGGAATGGGAACTCTTCATCAAAACAAGTTGACAAGAAAAAAATCCATGGCTTCAAATACAATCATGAAACAAATAACATTAACATACACCAAGGAGAGGAGGTTCCTACGATATTGAAAGTTTTTGTGCCTCACATGGACCAAAATGTCGTCATTAGATGATCGACGGCCCATCTAACCGCGTACTGGTTGTTCTTGTCTTTATCAATGGCCACAATGGTGGAGTTTATAGGCAAAACGGGATCATCCTGAGAACCAAGGAAAGCCATTTTTTTGCAAGATCCTGCAACTTATGACCACTGGTCCAAAAATATATCGATATGATTGTCTCAAGCAAGCTCCCAGATCGCAGCAACCACCACCATCAGAGCCACCGCAACACAAAATATCGAAACAGGAACCAAGTAGGAGGACAAAGATGAAGCTCTTGTCACAACATTTACCACCAATGAGATTGAATGAAATGCTATGTTAGAAAGGAAACGTTCTTTTGATCTTTTTCCATCCATCACAAGTTTTAGGCAGTTTGACTTGGTCATGACATTGAAAGGGGATGAGAAAGAGGAAGGATTAATTCTTATGATTTGTGTGAATATACCTATTTGTTGTTCTTTTTATTCTTTCTCAATTACAAATATGTCATCGGAACATAATTTACTTCGCCTGACCACACTCTTTTCGCCACATGAATACTGTTTAGGCATACTGGATTGCCAATAAAAAGTAAAATCATGGGCTAATCAAGTATAATTAAACCTCCTGAGTTTTAATTCAAAACGAATTGATAATTCAAAACCCAGTGATTCTCTTTAGTTGTAACCTTAATCACCTTGATGTTTTCAATATCCTGTACAAAATTATAAGCTGCTTTGATGGTTTTCTGATTGTGCTTAAAGCAAAACAACCATGATATTTAGTTTGGAATATCAGAACTGTTGTTTCCAGGCTAGTATATATAGGACATATGAAAACACTAGACATGTAGCACGAATGAAACTAAATCCCCATCGTTTATTCCTAGACTTAATCATACGGCTAATATTAAAATATATCAATTGAGATAATTAATTGTTATAAATAAACAATATCGCAACAAAAATCATTGCGAATGTCAAATTGCTTAGTCCTCTCATTGTCTAGCCACAAGTCCAATGAATGGCTGTTGAACTATCAAAACGAATCATTGAGTTGTCTCAAACCTAAGTTTGAAGCCAAATTTCTCGACCAAATAGCTTCTGTCATGATGGAAAAGCTGTCATGGACGTTGCTTATGTAGTACTTGAAATCACAATAGCTTGCAAAGTTGTCTTATTAGAAATTGACCCATCAAAGAAACAAAATACATAACTTACAAGTGCCTCCTATGATCCAGGTCACAACATAATTTGAGTCTTAGAATCTCTCAACATTGTCACTACCTCCACCTCGTCTGGCATTATAAACGGGACTATCCCGATGAAATTTGAAGATATATAAGGATCTATTTCACGGCATATTATGACCTCTACGAAGTCTATTTTATAACAACAAACTTGTGACACTGTTTGTGACAAATCAGAGCAAGTGCATGTCATAACATACATAAGGGAGACAACCGCACTCACATAAAATACTGAGGTCATACTCCTCACCTTATCTCCAGTCTTTGTTGAGAGTTCCAAATAAAATAAAAATGATGTTTGATCTTTCTGCAACACTAGTCAAAGTTCACATTGATAAGCGTGTCGGGTTAAAATGCTACAAAAATAAATGGGAAAGAGGGAGTATACTTTTGTCTAACTTTTTGAAATATCACTCTAATATTACTTGACTACTTTTTCTAATAAACATCACATTTCCAGACAAACTATTACACATTTCATTTCACTCCTACCTATGTAGTCGCTCCCATCCTACGCTTACTGCATATGCAATATAATTAACTTTGATCTTAAGTGATTCCAATTGGTTCTTTTCCTAAGCCTATACCATTGTTAGACTAGAAACCTTAGATATTAGTGAAAAGTAAAACAGCTCCAAGGAAGTCATCCAAGCAACAGAGGTTCAGACCCACAGGACAGAAGGGTTAAGATCAATTGATCAGTAGAGTATAGATTAGTAGATCAGTGGAGTGCATATTAACTGGATTATGTATTCTTGTCAGAAGGATGGAACAATATAGTAGTGTAAAGATCCGAAAAATTTGAGATAATTTATCTTCTCAAATAATAATAAAAATAGTGTATTATTGAACATCGTAATTTATACAACGGAGATATAAAAATTATTTTTCGAAATTATGATGAAAATATATTAATAACGGGTAAATTAAACCCTGTCATACAAATACGTGGGGATTTATTTTCAAATTCCCACCATGTTTTTTTTCCCCTTCCACGTAGCCTAATTCTTCCATTTCCTCGGCCACTTCCTCCTCCACTTCACCCACCACACTTCTCTTCATCACTCTCATCATAATCTCCTCTCCATTGCTTCTCCTCTCTTCTCCCTCACATGAACATTAGGAGAAGACCAAGCCAAACACAACATCTCTGTCAACTACCACCGGAGGCACCTCAAGCAGCCGTCGTCATTCATTGGAGTCGTCATTGCCATCATTGGTTTAGGTGAGGGGAGATGAGGTTCTTGATTAGAAATTTTATAAAAAAACTCATAGGCTTTGTGATAAATTTCGATTTTATTATATGTTGAAACCTCACATATGTAGTTTCTAATAAGTTTATAAATCATGATTTGGAGTTGTGAATCTCAAGATATAAATCAAAACGTACGGATATGTTAATCTGTAAAAGCTGGTTACAAAATTGACTTTGTGGCTTAATTTGGAATTACACAGAAAAAGATTGAAAACGAGCCTTATACCAATAGAAAGCCCTTGAAGTCAAGCTTCAGAACAGTTCAAAAATCCAGATTTGGAGTTGTATGTAAGGAGTTATGAGTTGATTAATTAATAAAGGTCAAACTGTTTGATCTAACAAAAAATATAAAATTGAAAGAATAAACTGCTATTATTGGTAAGGTTTCATGATAGAAGCTCTAATTATATGGAAAGATTAGGAAATCTAGTTTATGTAGAATTTTATGAAATAATTTTTGGAGTTGTATACGGGAAATTATAGATTTAAACGTGTCGAAGGGTCATGTTAGACAGAATCCGGGAATGAACCGTTTTGACCCCGAAACAACTCCAAAAGTTCACAAACACTTTTAATTATGATAAATTCATAAAAACATCATCATGAACTATGAAAATAAGTATCAAAGACTTTTCTCAAAGCTTGGCACCACCACAAAATATTACTATGATGGTTTTTCAAGAAGTACAAACAAATATGCTTAACTCCATAACGTGAACAATCACTGACAAAGATATGTCTTAATGCGTGTCCTATTATATCATAGGACTTGGAGACGCTGCTCATTATCACTTAAGGACGAGGCTGAGCATGTGCATGTGAAGAGTTGTGGTAAAAGGTAACGTTTAGATTTATCAGTGTGGTGATGCGTATTATTATATCGTGAGTATAATAATATGCATTGGAATCTTTGAATATGGTCACTAAATGTGGCTGACGTAAAATACTGACTATAACTTGATGTGTATGAAAACATACATCATTTCTTTACTCTAAATGTTAGTTTTATGCTTCATGTATCGTCTATTTTATGTTTTTAGCGTCGTTTTTAGTTTGGAATGTTGGTACTGTTGTATTTTTATGTTTTTGACAGATGGGTGCGAAATTTGGAACAAAATGAAGAAACATGACGAAGAATGACGAGTCATGAGCTCAAAGGCTGAAATTCTTAAGTTTATCGTTATTTCACGTGTTTCGGGAGCTAATGCGGTAAAGTTTCACGTCGACATGCTAGATTAGCGAGTATTTGTGTGTTTTATAAGTTTATAGAAATTTTGAACGTCGTTTAGTATTTTTTATAATAGTTTTAGGTGATCAGCACACCTGTCACGGCCACTACAGCATGATGTCGCGGGCAAGGTGTCTGTCGCAGGCACGATGGTCATTTTCAGCAAAACTCTAGATTTTAATATGTCGCAGGCATGACACTAACTGGGTCACGGCCGCGACTGTCTCCTAGATGTAGAACATTAATTTTTAGCGCTCGGATCAATCTACTCTCGACCTATGCTTATAAATACATGTTGTTAGGGTTCTCCTAATTTCATTGAGCACCAGAGACGGTAGAGCCGATCAGAGAAGGAGGAGACACGAAGAGAAGAGGCTTTGGAAGGTTTTGATCAAACTTTTCAAGGAGAATTGATCCACGATTCATTTCTAGTGCTTTGGATTCAGTTTGGAACATGATTAGCACTGTAAAACATTTATTCTTAGTATGTTATTTTCTGCAAAATGTTTGTCTTTGATGCTATGACTCATTCCATGCTTAGTTTGATTGATATGCGTGAGTAGATCATTAGTAGGGATGTGTTGAAGAACTTTTGATGACCTTAGATCATGAGATGATGCGTATTTGACTAAAACTAGAGATAATGATGAATATGTTGCATGAAATCTGCTAGAACTCTTGCATAACATATGTTTATTAGATTGATTATCTAATATACGTAGCTTAGAGCTATAAATTACGCTAAGTGATTTATTCAATATCGAATTGATATAATATAATTTAAGATAATTGTCATATATAATCAATGATTTTATATGCATGTGACATGATTAGTTTAAGTTAATTACTATTCATGTTATGAATGATTTTTTCATGTTTTGAATCAACTGTTTTGATGAAACCATGTTTGAGTTAATTGAAATGGTTTTAATTTATTGAGTTAGTTTGACTATCCGAGCTAATTGGAAGTTAGAAGTTAAGGAACGTAGTGAGTTAAGCCAAAAATCATTACAGCCATTCCATATTTATCATTACATCTAATATTCAGAAACATCCGTGATTGATCGAGGTGACTTAAAAGGAATTCAACCATCATCCTTACATTACTCCCAGCTTAAGGAAACTCCTCTATATCTCAGCTCTTTCTTAACTTTTGTTCGATCTAGTTATTTTAGTTTTAAGTTATCCTTTTAGTTTCATCAGTAAAACCAACCCCTCCCATACTTTAGTTTTCATAATTATACAGTTCTTATAGTGACTATACAGAAGAATAAATAATATAACGACTGTTCCTGTGGGTTCGATCCTTATTTTCACTACTGCATTAATTTAATATTTTTAGAATGTAAACGAATGCATATAAATTCTAATTTGACGTGCCTGCTAGCACGCATCACAACTGCTGTGTGTTGTGTGCTAAGTAATGAGTGTTGTAGAGTGTAATTGCATGGCGTGTGTTATGAGTGTTGTAGAGTGTAATTGCATGGCGTGTGTTATGTCTTGTTTGTTGATATAATGAGGGTGAATATGTGATAAGAGTGTAAATCCATAAATTGGTGAGATAACTTCATGGTATAAAACACAAAGAGTGTTGTATCTGTCACATATGTTATACAATGACTTGGTGGTGATATTCTTTCATCGATCTTTTGGTATGAGGGTATCTCACTACAGGAGACCCTGATCTCCGGTTTGGCTGATCCCCTTTCGCGGATGTCCTTTTGCTAAAGCTAAACAAAGTTTATCTATGAAATTGAATAAGTCTCGTCAAGGGCACAATTATAACATTGAGGGTATCTATTATCTGTCATCTCTGTGTGATCGATATGATGATAAGTATAACAAAGTCTTGAGTGAACTATTGAGTGCAGCAATGCGTGAGACTTGGACTGGAGATCTGTTGTGTCACAGTGTCATTGTCTTAATTTGTTTGATATAAAGGTCTTGACTGTTATTACCATAAAGGGTATGACGGTAGTAAATGACCTCGATAAAGTCTAGAGTGTCGATGGACATATGGTTTCGAGCGTTATTACGTGGTGTTAAGTGTGCTTATTTGACTAGGGTAAATCATTGGTATGCTTATGATTATAAATACGAATGCCAGATTGGCATGATAATTCCAGAGTGCTGGAACAAATGATCTAAGTGATCATTTTCTTTTCTTTTATTGCCTTTTTCTCTCATGTAACTCTTGATAAGGAGGTCGACACGTTATTGAGCTCCTATAGCTCACTGTTACTATTTTTCTGTGTTTTTTTTCTTCTCTTTGATACAGGACCAAGACTTGAAGGAGAAGTGTGACCTAAGATTTGATGCTAAATGTACCTTATGTATGAAAGGTATTCTGATCTTAGAAAGAGATGTAAATTTCACTGCAAAGGTGATGTTCTGAGATATGATTGAGTGTATCAAATGTTTTTAAACTAAAGATATATAAGTGAACTTAACTTAATTCTTATGATTAAGCCAGGAAGTACAGCTTTTGCCTAGATGAGGCGTTGGACCCAGTGACAGTGACGTCATATGTATCATTAATAAGTAATGGAAAGTCGGGACATTACAAGTAGAATGCACTTCAGATTGCACAGAATGTTCTCAGTTGGTTGATCAGAAGAAGTGGCTCAATATTAAAGAGTAAGTGTTCTACTGTTAGCATATCAACAGAGAACAACAACAGAGTTTAGTACAAGACAAAAGTTTCTATGTTATAGTGACAGAGATTAATAGGGTGGATAACCTCAGGTCATTTTCAGGAGTGTTGGGAGCTGGTTTTTTGGACAAGCTTGATTGAAATGGAAGGCTAAGTATATTTCAAAGGACAAATAAGACAACGGCTATTTCATGGGTTTTTTCTATAAATAAGGGATGACGGTAGAGATTTAGTAGTTGACCTTAACGAAAATACTCAAGAGTTTTCCTTGTTGTGAAAAAGGAAGATCAAGCTACCTAAACAAAGTGTTGCATCAAACGACTCAGAGGCTCAAAAATCCTTAAAGGAGGTATCTGGATAGAGACTAATTGGTTTAAAGAAGAAATCAAGAGAGCTCTAAGGAATCTCTTCAAAGAAGGTGTTCAATAGAGTAGACTATACCAACTATGTATTCTGTAAGAAAGGTTAAGGATAAATCAAAAACCCACACATAGTGAAATATCTTTTACTTTGGTTACACTGACCACTAAGGGAAGAATTGACTTATGTTTTAGAGTTCAATTAAACTCAACTATCAGAACCACTTTAAGTCAATGAGTACTTTACATTCTTTCTTTAATTTGTGGTTGCTTGTACTAATTAGAAAGGTAGGAAAAACAAACAAACATTGCTGAGTCGGAAGAAACAAAACTTTAACAGCTTAGTTGAGCACATACTTTACTGAGTTAGAAGAGCTCTCACATTAGTGACTATAAATTAAGAAAAGATATTTTAGTTCTTGAAATTGTATAGAGTAGCCTATTCAACCCTACC
>JAOVYX010017888.1:0-21269 GCA_035668315.1 Drosera spatulata | reverse complement strand
TTCAATTGCTTTGCTTCTTGGAAAGTATTAAAAAGGTGTTTTTTGTGCTTTGATACAACTTCAAGGTGAAATCCTTGAAACTCAGCTGCTCTTGGACAAGAGGTCACCTTTTTAAACGTTGGACAAAAGGGCCGAAGCTGATCGAGCTGCGCATGCAAAGGAGTTGGAGGAGACAAAAAAACAGATGGAAACAAAACTCGAAGGCAACTTGAGGGAGATGGAAGAGTTGAAAAGAATGGTACAGGAAATGATGGTCAACCTAACTCCGAGCATGAGTTGCAATCCTTTTATCGGGTCAGAAACGCAGCCTCCTTCACAGCCGTAACCGATGACAATGATATGAAACTGTAGACAAGTTTTTCTAAACACGGTTGAGTTATATTTTATGTATTTCAAGCATTTTGTATTATTTTGATTTGGATTTGAGACATTATTAGTGTTTATAATGACTTTGGATGTTGGACTCGACAATGAAAATGTCCCTTCATTTTATATCGTATGATCTGTTTCGGTTGAATCTTTGTAAAAACAGGATACAAAGCTATCAACGATGCATTATCCGATTTCAGTTCTAGAATTGGCGACTAAAAATTTATTGATCGCTAATTTGGAGACCAATGTTACTAATTAGTCGCGAAATGGCGATTAAAAATAAGGATGGTCGCAAAACATGTTTTATTAAGACAACTGAATTTGACGACTAAATGCTGCCGTTAGTCGTAAAATTTGACGACTAAAAACATTTGTTAGTCGCCATTTTCAGTTAGCGAGGAAGGATTTCGCGACTACGGTTTTTAGTCGCAATTTAGTCGTCTTTCGGTTTTGCGACTAAAAAATTTAGTCGCCTGTTCCGTCCATTTTTGTAGTGTAATAAACTCTCTTTCTTTTACATATTCTGATGTTCCATCGTGCAACTAATCACAGTGAACTTTAACAAATACACGATCAAAGAATAACAAAATTGATTTTGCATAGTTGTGAGGGAGAGACTGCATTGTGTTAATCGAAAATTTACCATAACTTTATTCTCAATTGATTTTTGTTAAAAAAAATTATTATTCTCGATTGATTTTTGTTAAAAAAAAACTATTATTATTTAACGATATTAATATTGTCATCAACACTATTCAATTTCATGATAGGTTGGAGTCCTAATCCTATCCTATGCGGTTATTTTGGTATTTTACCACCTAAAATTTCTGACCTCGTCTTTGAAACCCTGAACATATATATAGATATTCCGATAAATTACTCCCAATTTTCTCCCACAATATTGGAGCAAAAAAGACCACGATGGGGAATTCCGCTTCAATGCTCACCCACACAGGGGAAATCGAAGAACACTGCAACAATTTGTGTACGATTAATCAATCAATCCCTCCTTGCAGTTAAATCTAAATCAAGTAATCTGTGATGGGTTTGTGTTCAATTTTGAAGAAGAATACAGCTTTATTTGAGTTTATTTGATTTTCTTTTTTCGTTTTTGCAGTTACACAGCAAGAGATAGTGAGTTTGTATCAGAGATTTCGCCAGCTTGATGTTAATTCAAAAGGGTTTATTTCCGCTGATGAGTTCATGTCGGTGCCGGAGTTCGCTTTGAACCCGCTGGCTCAGGTGCTGATCAGGGTTTGATTGATGATTTTGGGTTTTGTGGGTTTTTTATTCGATTTTACAATCGTGTCATTAAATTTGTGCAATTCTAAGAAACCGTGGCGAAGAATAGTTGATAATATTACCTAATACCAATAAGTTTTGCACCTGGGATCCCATCAGTATAAAACTCTAATGTTAACTTAGTGTGTTCGACCTAGAGTAATATAAGGGCGGATGATCTTTTGAGAAGTTCCCTGGAGTGTGCATAAGTGAGGCAGAAATGCGCTAGACGGACAAATGGTGATCTGCAAAGCGAATCTTGGTGGCAGTGCTAGGCCTAGGGATGGTCGCGGTGTTACAATTTGTGCGTGTTGTGCTGTAAATTTGTATTCATATGGTGATATGATTCGATCAATGTTTGTTTTTTGTTTGTTGCAGAGGTTGTTGAAGAAGGTGGATGGTTTGAATTTTATGGATTTTGTGGGTTTCTTGTCTGCATTTAGTACCAAAGCAACCATTCGGCATAAAATTAAATGTATGTTTCGCACGTTGCCTTCTCCCATTGAGTTCCTGGACTCGGGCAAGGGAATTCTTATGTTCTCATCTGTTAAAATTGTTTAGACCATGAATTCGTCTTGGCTTCCTTTTTTTTCTTCTGGCATCCATGTTTTTGTCCACTAAAGATATTGCCTAGTTGATGGCATGCAAATTGGAAAGCTGGGAGAAAAGAACTTGAACGTTGATCTGCATAATCCAGATTCGAGGGTTCATTCTCGTAAAAAATAAGTTTGGCGCTTGACCATGAGTCACGTGGCTGGGGACTAGGGTCATGAGTGATAATTTGATTCCATGTTAATATCTCATATGGCTTGCCCTCCATCTTGACACCATGTTCGTTGTATTGAGGCTGAAGGGTGCAGATGAATACGTATAGTTGAACTGTGTCAAGCATTATTTGCTGGTTAATGCCACTAAAAGGTTCTTACTATGTTGCTTGCTGTGTGTCCCAGTTATTTTCGATATCTATGACTCAAATAGCAAAGGTGACTATCAATGACGTGCTCGAAGTACTTCAAGATCTGACTGGTGCTTTCATGTCTGATGCTCAGAGAGAGGTGTAACTGATGTTCAAATTTGTTGCCATTCCAAGTTACACGCTTGCGATAGGATGAGATGCAGCAAGAGTATTTCTGTGGTTTTTGCATTTCTTGCATTCCTCATGTGTTGCCCTTTCTTGCTCGGAATATGATCTTACTAATATATTCTTTTATTTGTTCAGCATGACATGAAAAATGAAGTTCTATAGCTGGAGGTTTGCTTCCATTCATTAGTTAGTAATCCTTCATATTGTGGCGACATATTCTTAACAGCTTTTTGTCTTCCCGTGTAGGAGGTGCTAACAAGGGTTTTCGAGGATGCTGGTTATACCAGAGAATCTTATTTGCTGTTGGATGATTTTATCAAGGTCAGCATCCTTTTGCAATGATAGATTCTAATTGTTATTCTTGACACGAGGCACCGCGTGATTAAAACAGTAGGATACTATCCACTGATATGATAAGCATTCGTATCCTGTTATACGATCACGCATATTTAGTGGAAGGTTCGAACAAGAACTTCCCAATTTTAACTCCTCTAAGAAGCTGACTTTTTGAAACAGTAGCCACTTTTGGCTCCTGACATATTCAGAATAAGGCTTGTGCCTTTAGCCAACAACGAAATGACAAGATCTTTTTAGTTAACCCTCGGCATGAAAGCGGCACCCGAGTCCGGTCATTCATATACCAATATCGCTACTTTTGTCCTTTTACAGATTTTAGGGAATTCAGACCTTGAAATGGAGGTGGAAGTTCCGGTCGACTAATGTAGTGCAAGAAACGAGGTGCAGCCATTGCAAGGAGAGTGTGAGCTCAACTATGCATTTCCTCCGAGGATGAAAGTATGCTGACATCAACAATAAGGATTACCCTATTTTACCTGTAAAATTCGTCGATGAAAACATTGTTTATGATTCGAATGGCGAAGCCTGTAGCTAGAACTTGCAATTAGGTGATATGGATGATAAATTTTGTTAACATATGGATTTGATTGTTGATTTTTCTTGGCAACGGTATGCCACTATAGTTGGATGTAATTACATAATCTACTTTGTAAGCATGATATGAGGACTTGTGGGATTTGTGCCGATGGTTGACTTGAGGGATTTGTGGCTACCCATTTACAAAGCTTATATATGGTTAAGAAATCCAAGCGCCGAGATTTTTAATTTGGTGGGTTAATTATTGATTATTCATAGAAAAAGGTTAAGAAAAACAAAAATAGGAAAGACTTAAACATTTTTATTTTACCGTATATTTTAACTATCGGATATGTTAAACCACAAATAACTTTATGTGTATCGTTTTTGTCATTTCTATTCATCCCTATTTGTGAATTTAAAAAGTTGAAAACATATATGTTATATTGTTGAGAATTAAATTTTAAAAAAAATTTAAATTTACATGTGTATAAAATGAATGTTTCAATTCTAATGAAACTTCTCCCCAGTTTCTTATGCAATAAATCTTATAATTCCAAAATTTGACTTCCAAACACTTCAACAAGTATTCAGTCCGTTCAATATTAATTGTAATATTTTTTATTCGAGTCATGTCATACTTTTCTTTTCTTTTTTTTAACATTTTAACATAAAATAATACCAAATCAATCTGATCTCTTAGTATATATCCATTAATTCTTCTATCAATTATTATAATAAGCTCTACTATCATCGATAAAATATTATTTATTTATCAAAATCTATATGAACTCAACATTTATATATTCCCTCTGTCTCATAAAGGATGCAGGGGTTGACTTGGCACGTGTGTCAAACTTTGCATCAATACGTGTGCAACGATGTTCAAACATAGTTTCTGTAAATTTATCGTGAAATATCAGTAATTGTATAAGTTATATATTTCAACCTAATATATATTAAAGGACAATCATACAAATTTATATTTATACGTCTAAAATAATATAAAATAAATATGTGTTGTATGTTTTATGACATCAACAAATAACAATTAATATGGGATGGGATGTATATATCATCGTATCTTCTATGACAAGACAAATAACCTTAATACTCTTAATAATCGAAACTCGAAACCCAAACCTGCCCGCCGATCGCCGCTCTGATTCCACCGTCGCCGCTTTCTCCGCCGCGCCCCTCAGCCTGGTAAGTGATCTCCGACCTCTCTGTAGATGTCTATCTTCTTTGTATTCTCGTTCTCGCTTCGATTTGAAATCGCTGAAACCCTAGCCGCCTTTATAGTTCTCTTCGAATCGAACTCGTGCTGATTTTTTTCTTTGTGCCGATTGAATTGACTGATTGTGTGAGGAATTTAGGAGGTTTATACTGGAATCTTATGCTTGGATGGTTAGGGGAACTTGAATTTGTTTTGTTATGCATTTGAAGTATCTTAGAGGGTTTATTGTGAGAGGAATGAGCTTTGAAAGCTGAGGATTTGGATACTTGGAGATTAGGGTTGTACTTTATCTAGTGGGTATAATCACTTTGTATGTGTATGCATGTTTTGATTGTAGTTTAGGGAGGGTTGTAATTATTTTTGCTATTCGGGCTGACTTAGGATTAAGAAGCAATAATCGAGGGATCACGATTGTTCTGGATTAGCCCGTCTGTGGTTTGTTCCTGGTGAACCCATGAGAGTTCTATGTATTGTAGTCAATTGATTGTCTGTGTTTTTTTAAGTATCGGATAACATCGGGGTTCTAAGAAGGTAGTAAGAAGGGCGTTTTTAACTAAACTAGAACGTGCAGTGTCTATGCATCCCTTCTTTTTCCATATAAAAAATCGTATGCTGTAGAACTTAGTGTAGCATTACTTCTGAAGAATGTGCGTCAGTGTTGGAAGCATCATTTTGAGAAACCACTTTCCCTTTCAAATTTAAGTCAAGGTTCCTGTTTTGCTTTTAAGTCTTGGGTTGAGGCTCAAGTTCGGTTTTTGTTGGTGTGATATACACATGGCATGCTTGTTGCACAGAAATGCTTATGACTTGTCGATTGTAGCTATCCTTACTCTCCCTTTTGTTAATTTCCATAGGTACAATGGGTGTCAGAGAGCCTAATGAAATAGAAGAGGATGATGACTATGTTGAATACATTCCCGTGCACAAGCGCCGAGCTATGGAAGCACAGAGAATCCTTCAGCGAAAGGGGAAGTCTGCAGCTGAAGAAGGTGAAGCTGAGGAACCAAAAGTTGCTGAAGCCAAACCCAGCCTCCTTGTCAAGGCTACTCTCCTGAAGCGTGATGTTCCTGAGACTACTCCTACTGAGCAAATAGTGCAACAAGAAAAAGAGATGATTGAGAATCTTTCTGATAGGAAAACCCTTATGTCTGTCCGTGAATTGGCTAAGGGAATAACCTACTCGGAACCTCTTTGGACTGGATGGAAACCACCATTGGCTATCAGAAAGATGTCAAAGAAACGATGCGAGACTTTGAGAAAGCAGTGGCATATCATCGTAGAGGGTGATGACCCCCCACCACCGATATACAAATTTAAGGATATGAGGTTCCCAGACCCTATTTTGAAGAAGCTAAAAGAAAAGGGCATTGTGAAACCGACGCCAATCCAAGTGCAGGGTCTTCCTGTGATTCTGTCTGGTAGAGACATGATTGGGATTGCATTTACAGGTTCGGGTAAGACGTTGGCTTTTGTATTACCGCTGATAATGGTGGCCTTACAAGAGGAGGTCATGTTGCCTATTGTCCCTGGAGAAGGACCGTTTGGGCTTGTAATTTGCCCATCAAGGGAGCTCGCTAGGCAAACGTACGAGGTAGTCGAACAGTTCTTGGCGCCCATGCAAGAAGCTGGATATCCGGAATTAAGGCCATTGCTTTGCATTGGTGGGGTTGATATGAGAACACAGTTGGAGGTTGTGAAGAAGGGTGTCCATATTGTTGTTGCTACTCCTGGAAGACTAAAGGATATGCTTGCGAAAAAGAAAATGAATCTCGATAATTGCAGGTACTATTATCTTCCTTGGTCTTATGCTGTTTTTAATTTAGTGCATAACTGATATAAGGTTGATTGGTCTCAAACTCTCAGTTGGAAGTTTAACCTTTGGTGATCACCTTTAGCCTTTGTTTGTTGTCATCTGACATGAGTTCCATCGTTTTCATCCCTTATTTTATACTGTATTTATATGTGTCATCTTATTTAAAGCACCGCATTTGATTTACACAGCCACTTCTTCAATTCTATTGGTATTTTTGCTCAATGTCTAGTGTTCGATCTTATCGTCTTCAGCTTATCTCGTGATTGAGGAAGCTGTAGAGTGTATTTATACCTCAAGTGTTCTTCCACTTATCTCTGAATCTGGAAACGTTTGTGTAGAAGGTGTATATATGGATGTCTGTGTGCATTAATGTGTGCTTGAGGCGTTCATGTGTGCACATTGCACAGTTTTGATGTTAATCGTCTATGATTTTATGCCGGTTATTATGTGATGCTTTGGGAGCATTTTTTAAAGCTTTGGTTAACCTAGGATCACGAATACCTTCTTTGTCAAGTAGAAGTCCTGAAGCTTGGTTTCTTCCTACAGGTATCTCTGTTTGGATGAGGCAGATAGATTGGTTGATTTGGGATTCGAAGACGACATCAGAGAAGTCTTTGACCACTTCAAGGCACAGAGGCAGACAGTCCTCTTCTCCGCCACTATGCCAACAAAGATCCAAAACTTTGCCCGAAGTGCTTTGGTCAAACCTATCATCGTCAACGTGGGGCGTGCCGGTGCTGCTAATCTTGATGTTATTCAGGAAGTTGAGTACGTGAAGCAGGATGCCAAGGTGGTTTACCTCCTCGAATGTTTGCAGAAGACTCCTCCTCCTGTCTTAATATTTTGCGAGAACAAAGCTGATGTGGACGACATCCATGAATACCTTCTCCTGAAAGGAGTCGAAGCGGTCTCCACCCACGGTGGGAAAGATCAGGAGGAGAGAGAGTATGCCATAGCGGCATTCAAAGCTGGGAAAAAGGATGTGTTGGTCGCCACGGACGTGGCATCCAAGGGGCTGGACTTCCCCGACATCCAGCACGTCATAAACTTCGATATGCCGGCCGAGATCGAGAACTACGTCCACCGAATCGGGCGGACAGGAAGGTGTGGCAAGACTGGGATCGCCACGACATTCGTGAACAGGGACCAGAGCGAGACAACACTATTGGACCTGAAGCACCTGCTGCAAGAGGCAAAGCAAAGGGTGCCACCGGTGTTGATGACCCTGCACGACCCGACGGAGGAAGCCCAGGCATTAGCCGATGCAAGTGGTGTCAAAGGTTGTGCATATTGTGGCGGGCTGGGTCATAGGATCCAAAACTGCGCCAAGTTGGAGCATCAGAAGAGCGTACAGCTCGCGAATTCCAGGAGGGATTACTTTGGAAACGGGGGTTACAGGGGCGAAATATGATGCTGCTCTCCTGATCAGTCTTCGTTATGTTTTGCTGCTTATAATTGTATGTTGTCATCACATGATATTCCTACTGGACGGATGTATCCTTTTTAATCCCGGAAGAGCTGAATCGATACTACCTGCATAAGATGTCTTGCAAGGAACTCGCAGTGATTCCGCCTGATTTCTCCTATTGCTTGCAACGAGCGAAATTTGTAGCTGGAGAAACCGATTTGGACCTCTTGCGCTTCACTCCCTATTGGCTTGGTTAGCCTAGAGTTCATGTAATTTTACCATGGTTGGATATTCATTTGATCTGACCTTTTTAATGTATTTTTATTTTATTTTTTGATATAACAGAATTTTAAATTTTATTGCTCATCTCATAATTATATATAATTGTTACACTTGTAGGTAAGAAAATATCTCAATTCCCGCTCACATGACACTTCGTATTTGTTTCGTGAGGTGACAAATGAACAATTAAATTCAATAAATCTTCAACTATTCCTCCAATTTCGGACAAACCTGTTTATGAGCATCTATATATATATATAAATAATTTAATTTTTTTGATATCAAAGTTTGTTTTATTTTGATATCAAGTTTGATTGGTCATGTATTAATAATATAATATTTATGATTTATATTTAATTTGTAATATCTTTTTAGAATAACAAATATCATTTATATTTTACACATGTTATTCCAATATTATTATATATTTGTTTCAGTATTATAACATGATTAGAAGATAATAACTGTTTAAATAGTTTAACACTATCATGATATATAATTCTCAAATAAGTTTTTCTATGTGATTTAAAATAAATTAATTATCAATAAAAAATTTTTATGTATATAATATAAATTATATAAATGATATTATAATAAATCAAATTAAAAATTTATGTTAATAAATTAGGTGTGGTATATATTTTATAAGCAAGCAAAGATCATGTAGCCCGTCAATATTCCTGGTGTTTCAGCCAACGTGAAGACACCCGTCGATGGAAATCGAAGCAAAACTCCGGCTCCGCCCCGCCGCTGCCGCTCTCCTCCGAGAAAACCTCTTCTTCGACACCACAGTCTCATCATCCCTTGCCGCCGCTGCTCTCCTTCTTGATAATTATCCGGTGTTCGTTAGGGTTAGGGATTTGATTGGGGATGATGAGGAATGCGTATGAGTGGAAGGAGGGGATGAGATTGGAGCTCGAGGTGTTCGGGAGCGGGAAGGGGCCGGATTTTTGAGTATTGTTAGTGTTTGATTTTGGATGCTTGATTTAACCGTCCTCTCAACAGGGATTAAGCTAAAGGTTGGAAGATAGCATCACTGCATCAGGACGCTTATAGGTCTCAAGATCGAAGTAACAGAAATAAATCAATGGCTTCAAGGAAACACGATTATGTTGATCTAATGGTGTTCCATCCTCGTGCTTTGACAACTCTGCTTAGCCGTGTTATATATTGATCTTATGGTTATACTCGCGTCATTACCTGTTATAACTTTCCTGGTGCATGATATTTGATCATGTGGTTATGAAGCTGCAAGGCGTTCTGTGATGTTAATGTGTCCATCTGCGATATTTGCTCCCCTTGGTCACCATTGATCACATATGCCAAAGGAAGATGTGTTCATAGCACAAACTAGAAGTAATTTTCTTTCGATTTTCGTTGGGACCTTTAGATTTTGGAAGCATTCATGCATACTCTCTTTTGCAAGCACGTTTCACTCCCAATAGGAAAAGAATCTGAACCGACCCAGAAAACGTGAGGGAATACCAGCTGTGTCATATTTGGGAGATAATTGGCTGCTGGAGCTTCTGAAACCTGCAGGGTCCCTTTGCTCTCCATATTTGTTGGCTCATTCATTGGTGTGTGATTTTACAATGCGGTTGCTGCCCCATCACCCTCTAAAGTATTCACGTTAGTTTTGGTTCAAATCATGTGGAAGATTTCAGTCTATTCTTATGTTACTGAAGTGAACTTTAGTTATTTTACGTATGCTTGCGTTTTTTTCACTGTTCTTCGGTTTACGTGCATTTCTGGTTGAATGATGTGTTCTATTTTAAAGGAAACTCGAAGAGCACGTGCAGAGTCCTTGCTTTGGCAGATGACTCTGGTACTCTGAATTTTGTTAGATGGATCACTCTTGGGACTTTTCTGTTACTGTGGGTCATTTGCCTATTTTCACAATTCGAGTGACCATTTGGCCATCTTCGGAATTTCGGCAATGATATGTTATCGGCTTAGTCCCTTAATATTGTTTTCCAAATTGTTAGAAGCCGTTCAACGCTAATCTCCTGATGACATGATTTGCGAAATTCATGATAACAGAGCTATAGTCAATATTGTTTCACATTAGTTTGCCACATAGACCAGTTATTGTGGATGAATGCTAAGTAGGCATTCTTTTGATCCTTGGTGTTACTTGGACTGCTAGTCAGGTAATGAGATTCATGCGACTTAGAAAACAAAGTGGCACGTGCATTATGTATTGTTTTCTCTTATATGGGAGTTCTCTTACTCTGATTTACTAAAACCAACAGATTGGAGGTTGAAACTTTAGCTTAGCATTTATTTGTTTATTCATTTATTTAAATGCTCTTAATAGTAACTCATTAGAGTTCTCTTACTCTGGTGAAACTCTGTAGTTTACGACGGGCTCAACTTAGTTTTCAAATGTCTACTTGAATTCGGTTGTTATACCTTTCCTTCGCAATGGAAAGTGTATGAGAGAGCAGAGTGAAACTGGTGATGCCCTAACGAGAGCAAGACCTGTATGTCGAGTCATGCTGGTGCCCCTTGGTTATGGCAAGTTGAAGGGGGAAGCAGTTCCTCTACCCTAGTTACATTCTTTTAGAATACTATGCCTTCATAGTTTGGGCCAAACCACCTGTGCCATGGAGTATGGTTTTGTCATTGATATTGTTTATTTCTTTCATGCTGTTGTCTTGATGATCTGACTGAATCCACTGTCTATGTTGGTGCTAGATTTGCTCCGAACACTTCCTCTCGTATATGTTTTCCCAGTAGCAAGGACAGGACGGTCGACCCTCAACGGAGATCAAGAAGCAACTGCGTACAGTAACAGCTAACTTATCCAAGTAAGTAAAGCACCCGATTCCCGTTTATTCTCCTTTTAGCATGCAAGAATGTTTCTACACTATTTCACTTCAAAATTGATGCATGGAAACTGCTTTGGATGAGCCAAGAAGCAACAGTTGCTTTGCTCGTGCTGTTTGGTACTTTGTGTGATTTTTAGGATGGAAATATGAGTAACCATCACATCTTCATGAACATATCCGGTTCTCCCATCCCATTTATGAAAAAGGGGAACTCAGATTGCCTGTGAAGTATCATTTCCTTGTAGTATTACACTTTTACTGTTGCACTTCAATTCTGTTAGCTGTATTTGTTCTTAAATTATTATGAGGAGGTTGTAGTACAAGGAGTGGTTGGGGGATAGGGATGAAACTGACTTGGGACTTCTCATTCCAGAGCTTATTCTCGTAGTTCATTCTCAAGTTAACCATTTTTTGAGTGCCTTGATATTTGTCATGAAAATCCGAATAGTATTTTGAGTTGTACTTCAACCCAAGTTTTTTGGTTCAATCGGTAACTCGAGACTAGACGTTACCAATATTATTTGTATCTGAACTTATGCTTGCAGACAAATAATCTTTTGAAAGTATAGGCAATGCATTAACCTACCTCATACTTAGTGCCAAATATGTGGTATCGGCCATGTGTGGCTATAAATCACTGAGTTTGGATCTTTTTAACCTTAAGTATTTAGTGCTTGGTTTGATATTTGATTGAGGAACTTGTGAAGATACTTACCTTTTATGGGCTCTTAAATTAAGTTTGAGATTTTGCAAGAGGTTATTCAAGGCACCCAAAAATAACATAAATTGCACAGAAGTGGTGCTGTGGGCGTGTTGAATCAGATCATAGATTAAACCGTGGATTTAGGATTCGAACTATATTCAGGTATCGCATGCTTGTATAGGTATAGTACATCATCCTAGAAACCTTTAGTGGCAACTTCTTTGTTGTGATGAGTTCAGTTGTTATTGTGACGTGTAGTATGTTACCACAACTTTGATTTTGAGGGAGTCCTGTTCAGATATAAAGTTAGCTTTGCCATCATTTTCATTTCTAGAGTTGGTTGGGTGTACACGTTTGTTTGCTATGAATTTAAGGGAAATAGAATGACATCCTACTACAGCTCATAGTACCAGCAAAATATTGGTTTCGTTATGCTACTGTTGCTTATCTATATTCATTGATCCTGCTGCACCATTTCCTGTGTCTTTTCTCTACATTGTCAAAACTAATCATTCTGTGGCTGGATGGTCCTTAATTACGTACAGATGCTGTGAAATTTTTCTTATGATGTGTTTGCATCTACACGAATGTCGTGATTTTGTCTCTTTTCGTATAGCTCTGTCATGATTTGTGTTCATCGTGTTGTCTTTTCCGAAGATAAAAATAATGAACATAAGGCCCATAAGTAACCGACCTGTCTTCAGTGCCGGTGAGAGTCGTGAAACACTCATGCCAATAGTGTCTTAGGCGAATTGGCTCTTGATGTGGTATATGGTCATGGAAAAAGTATTTTTATTTCTCAAGCTTTGCTGTGAGTTTTGACATCGGACTGAGGTTAAACGCGCTGCCTTAAAAAACTCAGAGGAAACTACCACACGGTTGGATTTGGTATGTGAAGAAGCATAAAAGCAACTTACTAGCCTTTAGCTTATCAGAACCTGTGGTGGTAACTGAGATATCTTATTGTATCTGTATGTGATCCATTGCAACTTGACAAAAGGCATCGTTTTCCTTGTGAAAAAGATTTTCCAGCCTGGAAATTGATTTCTAACTCCATTTATGTAGAAGCAATGTGGTGTGGCAAAATTAATATGGGAAATTCATTGCTTCCTTTCCCTTTTCCCTTTGCCCTACTAGCCAGAGTTGTCATTTTAATCCCTTGCATGCCGCTTATCAAGAATATGGTATTCTGAGTGTGATAAACGAGGAAAAATCCATATAATTTATCTATGTAGTATCTTTTTATGTATGGAAGTCCCCTTTATTTTAGAGTGCTCCATTTAACCATGAGCTATCATGGTGTTTACAAACGATCTGCGGTCTATGAAATCTGTTCAAGAAGTTTTCTTAGTCATAAATAACCTTATTTGCTTCCGGGATTATACTCGAACATAGACGACGGGGTTAGACTTACGAGAATGCACAAGGATGGGAGGAGTTGATAACTTTCACGCCAACTGTGCACAGCTAACTCTTTGTAGTACCACTACTCTTTACTGTTACTTATTGCCCCTAAATTTCATCTTAACTTTTAGAGTCCCATTGCATTCCCTGTCCATCCTCTTAACTTTGGCCCTTCACTATAAATTGCTTCATTGGCTCACTCACTTCTCCTACTCTTCCTCCTCTTCTCTATCCCACACTAACTAACCATATTCACCTTCTCCTCCAATGGCTCCTTCAATGTTGATCATGTCTATACCAATGCTGTTATCTAATATACTTGCCAGTTCTTTTCTGCTTGTCTATGGTGGCAACTTCCACCAGGACTTCGACCTAACATGGGGTGACGGTCGTGGCAAGATTCTCAACAATGGCAGTCTCTTAACGTTGTCCCTAGACAAGGCGTCTGGATCTGGTTTCCAGAGCAAGAATCAGTATCTATTCGGAAAGATCGATATGCAGCTTAAGCTCGTGCCCGGCAACTCTGCTGGCACTGTTACTACCTATTATGTGAGTGAGCATCACCTTTGCATCTTTTTATTATTGCATATGTCCAGATAACTTTGTTCATGCTGGTATGCTGCTTATATATAGTTCAAGATTCGTGCTGAGAATATTTTTTTAGTGGTAGTTCTTGGTAAGTTACATGAGGTTGAGTACTGTGTTCAAACGTCCGCTCAGCTCTATTTATGTTGCACAAGTTATGTTATCGACTATGTCTTGGTCTCTCCTGACTCCTAAATCTCTCTATGTGTTGCAGTTATCGTCTCAGGGGCCAACTCATGACGAGATCGATTTCGAGTTCTTGGGGAACGTAACGGGACAGCCATATATCCTTCACACCAATGTGTATAGCCAGGGAAAGGGCAACAGAGAGCAGCAATTCTACCTGTGGTTCGACCCAGCTGCAACCTTCCACACTTACTCCATGCTTTGGAATCCTCAGAGGATCATGTGAGTACTCTAATCGCGTATAATTAATGTTCTAAAAAGCTTGCTTCTATAGACAAATCTATTCAGGGGGGAAACAAGAATGGAAAAAGTTCACCAATACGTTACATGCAAAGTGATTTTTGTTACACAGGCAAAATAATTTTGTGCAGATCACTAGTACGATAGAATAAATTGAATGGACCACTAGATGCACGGACCAAAAAGGCTGCCTACACTACAGCGAATTAACTTGGTTCAGTTATGCGGGCCACTGGAAAATTCAGTATCATATAGAAAAGGTCACGGTTGTCGTTCTCAGTCTATCTGTGCCTAGAAATGACTTTGTCCCTCTGGTACAAGTGAAATATCTTGGGACTGAAATTGCCGCTGTTATGTCCTCGTGGTTGCTCGGTTGGTCTTGACGTTAATACAATAGCTTACGGTTAGGGTCCAAGTCCTGGGACAAATCTTGTTGTTGAGAGCTTTGGGGTATGCTTTTATCTGAAGCATGAGCTATTTATACTAATCCATGTATCAAGGTTTACCTGCTGCCCGTTAGAATCATCTTTGCTGCTAGTTTGCTCAACGAGTTAATTGCTTAAATGGTTTGGGCAGTCTAGATGCAGTTCCGATGATCAGTAAGTGCATGATTTCTTTGTTCTTTCAGCTTCTCCGTTGATGGTGTCCCGATAAGGGAATTCAAGAACTTGGAGTCCATTGGTGTGCCATTCCCGAACAAGCAGCCGATGAGAATGTACTCTAGCATTTGGAATGCTGATGATTGGGCAACACAAGGTGGGCGTGTGAAGGCTGACTGGACAAAAGCTCCGTTCACCGCCAGCTACAGGAACTTCAATGGAGCTGAAGCCTGCATTTGGTCAGCTGGAAAATCTTCTTGCAGTAATTCCACTTCTATAAAGTCATCTCCGTCGTCTAATTCGTCGTCAATAGGATCCCAAAACAGCGCGTGGTTAACCCAACAGTTGGACTCGCCGAGTCAACAGAGGCTCAAATGGGTGCAGAAGAAGTATATGGTCTACAACTATTGCACCGACATCAAGCGCTTCCCTCAAGGTCTTCCTCGTGAATGCAACGGTACTACCGCCTCATGATCATTTTCGAGTACTGAAGTTTGATTTTGATCGGTGAATGTAGTGTTATGTAAATGTCGTTATGGTATAATTTTTTTGTTAATTCTTCTAAAGGTTTGCAATGTAATATTAAGCATATTGTAGTCGTCAAAGCAAAACTTATGTATACAGGTTGATCTATTGAAATCACTGTTATTGCAATACGATCCTGCTGTAATATCTCTATTCGATTAGCCATCGGATTATTGGTTATCACAGTTTGTTCATGATCAAACAATAACTTAATGCTTTTTGTGTGTACTTCCGTTGTGTGTTGTATCAGACCTGAGTCTGATTTTCTCCGCATCAGCATGAACACTTCTAACTTTAGGACTTCTTATGGGATGGAGACCTGAAGTTAAGCTCGAAATCTCCCTCGCTGCGTTCTGTTCACCAGATTCACAGAAGCCGACAAGCTTTGCTGCGATCTCCGCGCTCACTCTGATATGATCCATATTATACAGATCGGTCCATAGCCCCTTGTTAACTAGTTGCAGCCTCCTCTTCTGCTATGCTTCAGGCAGGATCTCCCGCTTAATGTAGGACATTTCCCTCTCCTCTGGTGTCAACTTTGTTCTATGCACTGCGAGTTAGCAAGTTCCATGGGCTCCGTATCTTGGCCTCTCCTCTTTCTGTGCCAAAAATTATGCCGGCAAAGAAATTGATGCATTTCAAACACTCATACGAAAGAAATCCAAATGAAATAAGAATAAAATACGAATGAAATAAAAGTAAAATTATAAAAGAAATATCAAAAATCTCTTTAAACTAAACAAAATAATTTTAAGTTATTCTTATTCATTATAAATTTAAAATCTAACTGTGTAACTTATTACCATCAGGCATAATAAGTTTTTCTTCTACCAAACACCAAAATACTTATTGATAACAATCAACTATAATTTATCATTATTAATCATAAACATCTGTAAATATTTTTTATTAGCCCAACCAATTCACAGAAAAAACAAAGAAAAAAGAGCATATACACATAACCCTGTCAAGTGTAAGATAGGGATGTCCTCTCTAAATCTTACTCTTATTGTTCAAGATTAGGAAGAAAACGACTTACTATTGAACTAACTCAACTTGATATGACTTAATAATTCACAAGCACTAGTATTATCCTGTCCATGATTCAATGGTTATTTTTCTTGACATTCTATTAGATATTTTGTGGGGGAAAAAATAAAATAGGAAAGGAAAAAGAATTTCAGAAAATGAAAAGCACACAAAATATCAAAATCTTTGCGTTTTTAAAAATTTCAATTATACATTTTCATGACTTCGATAATAATTGGTAATGCTTTGCCTTAATTTGATTGGTTTAACTCTTTATATGTTTAGTAATGTTGAATCTTTTTAATGATCAATATTAATTTATCATGAAATAAATCAATGTAGGATGACATGTATAAACCAAATCGCAGTTGACTCGTATAAATCAATAAAAAATGGACACATGGAGTACGAACCAAAAAAATGCCTTCATTTGTGTTACTCTTTTCGTTCCACAATAGATACAACATATACGTATTTTGTATTATTCTATACGCATAAATACAAGTCTCGTTTTTATATTGAATCACATCTGATCATTCTGTAACATGTATTAAGTTGAAAAACATAACGTACAAAACCATTAATGTTTCGTGATAAATTTATAAAAAACTACGTTTGATCGTCGTTGTATGTACATGTCAAACTTTGTATCGACACGCGTTACCTTCTTTGTGAGACAGAGGAAGTATATATTTGTAATGACAACATATACCAGCATCGCTGGAGCATAGTTTAACTTGAGTGAAAGAAGCCGACATGTCCAATCCATTTTTAACTCAAATTTTCTGCATTCTCCTGTAAGAAGCGAGGAATTTGCGCATATTCAATATTAGGGAACAACTCGCTGGAATAGATGCTTCGGTTTCTACTGTGTAGGGTGGAGAAAAAGAGAAGGAAATTATGCACTTAACACAAGTAGCAGTCGTCGAAGACGATACACCTGCTATTCACAAACAGAACTCTTCAAGGTTTGATACTCAATACCCGAAGAACTGCTCTACCACCATCTTGATCTGATAACACAAGCTGGCAAGCAGCATAATCATGAAGAAACAAGGAGTAACGAACTTCAAAAACAAGAAACCGATATATCATAAGGCAAACCAGAGCTCGGCTCCTTGTAGCATCAATCATACGATTAGATCAAAAGCATATTCTTAGCAAATTGTAGTAGACAAACATGGGACTCGCAGAGTCCTGATACAACAACATCATGTGATAAGCTTCAATCAAGCAGACCAAAATTGTCGACACCGTATCAGAAACGACATCTTAACACAAGCAAGACTTGAATCCCTCCTGCAATTCCTCAGCATCCAGGTTCTTGCCAATGAACACAATCTTGTTGACTCTTGGCTCATCCGAACGCCACATTCGGTCTGGGGATCCTTGAAATATATCATGCACTCCCTACATGTTGAAGTGCTTATGTCAATCAGTTGACACATCAAAGCTAGAAAGTGTCATCGCAAAGAGATGGCACAAATCAACACGTTGATCACAAAATGGGGAACCAAAGTAGCACGCCTACTAAGCTTCGTGTCAGAGGGCTAAACTTGAACCTTTGTCGGTCCCTGAAGCCAGCTGAGAAATTTTCTTTCCTAAAGCAAAGCCGCACAGAACATTCTAAGACCCCAGCAGGTGCCTTTTGGCACTCAGTCCGATCTGTTAATATCATACTTCATTTGCGAGAACGGAAGGCATCAAGGTACCTGAAAGACGAATCTCTCTGGCATACCCTCGACAGAAAGAAGCCCCTTCATCCTATATATGTCTTCACTCCGTTCCATTAGCAAATTGCCGAGCCACATGTTGGCCTGCACCATAAAGCAATAAACCTTAATCACACGAATATAACTGAGATAATTTGGATCCCAAGACCACATCTTGGAGGAGAAACTTTCGGCCAACATCTGAAAAATGAGCTCAGGGGAAGAATTTGACTTGAATTTAAAACACTTGCCTTCTCCAGGTCAAGATTGCCCTCACAGACAATGCTAACTGACGAAACATCAGGATCATGAGTGTGATCATGGAAATGGTGGTGATCATGATGACCTGTAAAACAGTGTCCAAAAGAAATAATCAACCGTGAGTTTAACAAGACCGTTTTCCACCCACCGCGATTCCAAGTACGCCAAGCAACCACTAAACACTGGAGCAAGGGTAGGGCGGTTACTGTCAGCAATTATGGCGCCTAAGTGATTCGAACAGTTGCCAAGGCAATTAGCATTAAACAAGGCTCAAAAAAGGAAAATATATAATCAACAAAAGGCAGGGTTTTAAAAGTTAAGATAGCCATTTAGAACAGAACAAAATGCCCTGAACTTGAAGAGGTTAAAATATCATTCAACCCCCACATGGCAGTTTGAGAGCTAAAGATGAGTAATTGACCATTTACTGTTCAGTTTAGACAGAGCAGAGAATAACAAACCACCAGAAGTTAGAGCCAGTTGATAACAGTCATATTTCTCAATAGGAGAAAAGATCGTGCAAGGGACATAAGAAAAGCAAGTACAAGTACAGTATAAACTACAACCCGACGAATCTTAGCCAAAGGGAATATGGAGATAAAAGTATATTAGTTACTATACCATGCTCGTGGCTATGATCGTGGTCATGATCATGGTCGTTGTCATGACCATGATCATGGGCCTCATGGCTATGGTGATCTTCCTTTGAAACTTCATCATTCACTGCACTCTCTACCCTGACAACACCAAAACAATATTGCTGCTTTTTCAAAACATAACAAACTATTTCTCACCACATTAAAATATAAGCACACCATATATAGCATATCTCAATATATGGTTGTCTTGAAAACTATTTTTCCTCTAATTGCGTTCTTGCTCATATTGAATTCGTGGAGCATAACATGATACAATGGAGAATGAGGATACTTGAGCTCAAACTCCAAAGGAACTACTACCTCAGTCCCAAAAACATTGTAACAATTTTCTAAATTGGTCCATCCCAAAAAATTGCAACCATACTATAAATGGAAGTTTTAGGTTCAAAATTACCCATATATCCCTATTATTTACTATATATCACATCATCACTCCCCCCTTTATTATTATTATTATTGTTGTTGTTGTTGTTGTTATTTTTGGGACACAGGGAGTACAAATCTAGCAGGTCAGGAGAAGGTTCTTTCACAAGACACATTAACCAGTACTAGAACTCAGATATATCTCCACTGAATCTTGACGCACAAAAGCTTGTTAAGCTCTACAACTAAGACCACTCTTGATGTAATATCACCTCTAAAACAAACTAGGGTCGAATAGAAACTCAGAATGTACTTCCGACACTTTCACTTGAAGGAACTGGCTAGATATGGACTATGACATCAACATGAAGAATATGGGCAAAGCAGTTTCCATTCATCCAAACCTACGTCTGACGGGTGTGGACACTTAACAGGCAAGCTTTGCCAGTCATTTACATATGGACCAGTTACAAGACCAATGCCCTAAAGACTACACTGAAGCTGAAGTGTCCACATGCCATAAATTTACATGTGCTACAATTTCAACCAAATTCTTCTAACTAACGGAGGCTTAATCAGGGATTAAATCATGGCACTCAAGGTTAAACTGTAAATTAGGGATCACCTCTCCAAGTCAAAGCCACCGATGCCAAGAACGTAATCCAAGTCGACTTTGCCATACTGGGTCTGTTTTAGATGAGCCATGCTATTGATGCTCTGCATGCGTATGGTTAGAAATTAAAGTTTATTGTGATAAAGCTTTTGATATGACTAAAAAAAGCATAAGTCATGATCAGATAGCAGAGAAGTAGCAACCAACCTTTAGCTGCTGGACAAGAGAAGTGATTTGTTGTTGACTAACGAGATCAGTCTGACGCAAAGAAAAGAATACAGGAGTTACTCAGAACAATTTAACATGAAAACACTTAAATCATACTATCACATACACAATTACATGATTAACTAGATCATATAACTGTGAAATTTTCTGTTCCTACCACTGAACTTAAATCCACAAGAAAGCAAAACTAATGCGTAACAATGAGCACATCTTAAATATAATATAACAGACAAACAGCTTCATGTTTCAACTATTTAATATCAAGATTACTGTGATTATACAATGGTGATAGTGTGTCACCATGATCGAGCTTAAAATCCATATGACAGCAATACCAATGAGTAACTACTAAGTACTAGCACAGCCTAAATTTTCAGCTTGTAGCATATTTTTCTCTTATGCTCAACAACGATCAATATAAAGGAGTAATACAATCGATAAGTAGAGACAGTTATTGAGGAGATACCTTATTTACTATTATACGATCAGCATAAGCAATTTGCTCCACTGCCTCATTGACCACTCCTTCTGGCTTAACTTCATCTATGTGCATTTTCGCATGTTTGGCATCAACCAAGGTAACAACTCCATCCAGCTTCACAGCATCAAAGACAACATCTTCTGCATAAAAAGTCTGAATTATAGGAGCTGGGTTTGCCAATCCTGAGAAGTAAAACCAAAAAACCCATCAAAGGAGAAGAAGGAAAGGTTACAATACGAAAGACCTAAAGAATCAATGCAGTGAGAAAAAAATAAACAGAATGTAAACGAAGATCCAACTCTCAGTTATACAACTCACTATGCATCTCTATTAACTAATCTTGGAGTTCAGGACCAATAAAAAAATAACAGACCTGTGGTCTCTATTACTATATGGTCGAAGTTTCCTTTCTTCTTATTAACGAGCTCTGCAATCATCCTGACAAGGTCTCCCCTCACCGTGCAACATAAACAGCCATTGTTCAGCATAATTATGTCTTC
>JAOVYX010017887.1:0-21269 GCA_035668315.1 Drosera spatulata | reverse complement strand
GGTAATATGATGTGACATCTTCAGTAGGGACTGCTAATTTTCAGTAAATTGAGTTACACATTTTTTAAATTATTGTTTTAATCCTTTTTATTCACAGATGGCTTCTGAAGATTCAAGCGGATGACACAGTAGTGCGTCTCATGGACGATCGAGTGGACGAGGGACCCCGTCCCAGGATCGTCTCGCTGATAGGAGCATCGAGAGCAGTGATGCATCGATTGTCCCGGAGACGGCTCCATTGGATCGTCACGATCCGTTCGACATCATGGCCGGTGTCGCGCCCGACCATGATTACTTAGTAGTGCAGCCAGCTATAGATGAGCCTTCTCCTCGCGCATCTACCTCTGGTCTGCCTTCTTCTTCACGAGGGAGTCAATCACGAGGTCCAGATGTTGATCCGAGTTCTCCTCCGCACCCGGACACGTACTGGTAATGTTCTTTTCATTCACACATATTTCAAGTCACATATGACTATAAACTTTTAGGCTTTCTCTTGTGTTTGTTCTTTATTTTTCTGTCGTTTCTTTTTGGTTTTTCCATAGTGATGTTGTGAGGGCTGTCACAGAATCATTCACGGCCTTTTATGAGGACTTATGACTACCTACTTCCAGGTTCCCTGCGAGGCACGGGATCGCATGTTCGGTTGGTTCGCGGTATGTTTTCCATCTGTAATACCGTCTGCTATTTCTGTTTATGTATCCTTTTCTTTTTATGTTTATAATGTTTCTTATTAGAAATTGTAATTATTTTTATAATCTTCACATTTCAGGCTCAGTGCACATGGGATCCATTTTGGATCGTCAGGTACGAGCTGGTTGGGACGACACGCTCAAGCGGCGTATCCGGGATACGTTCTACAAGGCGCGTATCGCCATCATAGAGGGGAGGGAGGACAGGGTGCGCTGGATGCCCCACGAGCTCAAGATGCAGTTGCTGGAGATGCAACTTACGAGCGATGAGTTTCTGAAATACTCATCGCTCGGCATCAAGAATAGAGCCAAGGGGACCGCGACACACACTTAGGGTAGTATGTCGTCCGTTGCCATTGGCAAGAGAATGGTAATTTTCAACCTAAATTTTAGTTGAAGTGGAATCCTTCTAATTTATTAATTAGGTTTATAGGAATTATAGTAATTATTTTATTTTGTATATTGTTTTAAACAGGAGACGGCACTGAAGAGGAAGGTCGCATCTCCCGAGCTTTTCATTCAGACTCACAAGAAGTCTGATGCTGCGGGAGTGGTGGAGACCATTCAGGCGGGGAAGTCCATCGCGGACATTCCTTTAGTAAACGAGCCTGCTTCGTAGCTTCGGGTAAGTTTATTACTTGAGTCTTTTTTTAAAATTATTAATTTTAATCTTATTCGTTGGATAGAAGACTAACACTCATGTATTGTTTACAGGATTCATACTTTGAGCGACTCAGTCAGATGCCTGAGTCGCAGATGGATGAGTCGGTAGATCCCGAGGCTCCGCAGACATAGTCTCAGGCTATGGCTGATCGAGCATTTCTGGAGGTGTCCCGCATCGACAAGGGGAGGGTCTACGGCATTGGCTCAGCTGCGAGCCAGCTATATCCACGGTCCGCCCTCAGCGCTGCCTCTAGATCTCGTTCCGCATCTAGCACGGGGATTCCAGAGGATTACTTCCAGCTGAAGGAAGAAGTCCAGACCCTTCGTCAAACTCAGGCGAGGATGGAGCAGCAGCTGGACATCCTCTTCAAGAGGATGGGCGGGGATCCGTCCACTTGTCAGACTGAGGTCGGCCGACCATTTTCTTCATCAAGACCGCCTCCAAACGATGACTCCGAGGCTCCAGGACAACGGGATATTCGATTAGCTGGTCATTGATGGCTTTATAAATACAAAAAATTGATATATTTCACTTTTTTAGGATTATGTATATTACTGATGAGATTATTGAGTCATTTCATCGATTGCTGATTTATTTATTCAGGTTTTTATGATTTTAATTTATTTTTTTAATCAAAAATCAAAAATAGCTACGGATTTCCATCGCTAAAATGAAATACTTCTAACAAAGAATTAGCTACGGAATTCCATAGCTAAAATTATTTCAAATTTAGTCTTTTTAGCGACGAATTTTGTCGCTATATTTGAATATATTTGAATCTTTTTAGTGACGGAATCCGTCGGTGATTTCTATGTTAGCGACGAGGTTTTTAGCGATGGAAACAATCCGTCAGTAATATATTTTAGCGACGGATTTATCCGTTTTAACCACGGAATTTTTTTGTAGCTAAAGCACGTTTTTTTTTTTTTTGTAGTGTACCTGTATTTAATGGTAGACCAGGAGAATGCCCTCATCATCATCTCCAGGAATTTAGGGTAGTTTGTGAGAATATGAACCCGAAGGATTTAACAATGAGGTGACGCAGTTAAGAGCGTTCACCTTTTCATTAAACGAACAAGCAAAGAACTGGTTGTATGACGTGTCTTCTAATACAATAATAACTTGGGAAATTTTGCAAAGGGCTTTTCTTAATAGGTACTTTCCAACATCAATAGTTACTGATATCCAAACACAAATCAGTAGCATCCAACAGAAACCAAAGGAGACTTTCCATGAATATTGGCAATGTTTCAAACGTTTAGTTGCCAGTTGTCCGAATCACCAATTCCCTGAGAACCTCCTGATTCAATATTTTTATCACGGAATGTCCTATTATGATAAGCAATTAGTTGATGGGGCATGTGGAGGAGATTTTCAAGATCTTTTTCCGACAGCTACTCGAGAACTATTTGAGAAAGTAGCTGCTCGATCACATAATCAATTACCTTCCGATGACATTTCGAGACATGCTCATGAGCTGTCTCATTATAATGACACAAATTTATCTGAGACAACAAGTACGTTAGCCAAGGTGTTGGCTCAAAACAATCAATCAAATCAATCCTCTTCCTCACATGCGAAAGCATGTGGAATATGCCTTGTTCCACGACACAACACTGATGAGTGTCCTATTCTCTTAGAAAACGAACAAGCAAATGCTGTTGAAAATTTTTCAGGACCACCAAAACCTGAAAACAATCAAGCTTATGCTCCAAATAATATCTTTAGGTAGAGGAATGATAATTACCAACAACAACAACAACAACCTCAATACCAAAGGGATGCTCCAGCCGGATATTACAATGTAAGGGCAAATCAATTTCCACAACAGCAACGTACGAATCAACCATCCCAATCTACTAAATCTTCAGCTCCTTCCATTGAAGAGCTTGTCCGAACAATGGTCAACAACACAGTACAATTCCAAAATAGTGCATCATCAAGCATTAAAAATTTTAAAACACAAGTTGGTCAATTAGCCACAGAAGTAGGACAATTAAAAGCGCAGCTATTGAACAAACTTCCATCTCAACCAATGAACCCTCAAAAAAATACGAGAGCTGTAACTTTGAGAAGTGGGAGAAATTTAGTAGAGGTTAACACACGAAGAAGAAGTGAGCTTGAGACTATTCCTCCTAAGGAAGACCCAAAATGATGAATTTTTACCTCATTCACAAAACGAAAATCAAAAAAATAATAAAAGTCCAAGCCAGACTACCATTCCCAACAAGGAGTCACATTTAAAGCCACCTTTTCCTAGCCGATTGGCTAAGGATAAAAAACATAAGGTTGAGAAGGATATTCTCGAAGTTTTTAAGAAAGTAGAGGTGAACATACCTCTTTTGGACGCAATAGGTCAAATTCCAAGGCATGCTAAGTTCCTTAGAGAGCTTTGTACCAACAAAAGGCGTCTAGGAGGGGATAAGAGGATCCAATTGAGAGAAAATGTTTATGTAATTCTTCAAAAGAAACTCCCATCAAATGAAAAGGATCCAGGCATGTTCACGATCCTTTGCATTATTGGGAACTCTACCATTATCGGGTGCATGCTAGATTTGGAGGCATCTATTAATGTTATGTCATTGTCAATTTATAATGCCCTTAATCTCAAGCCATTATCAAGAATTCCACATTGAAATAAAAGATAAGAAAGGAGTGAAAAACTTGGTGGCTGATCACCTCAGCCGCATCCAGCGTGAACATGATGGTGTTCCTCTATCGGATTTATTTCTTGATGAATATTTGATAAGTCTCCATGGTGAAGTCCCATGGTTTGCAGGCATGGCTAACTATCTAGTCATAAAGGACTTACCGAAGTCACTTTCGAGAGTTCAACATGAAAAGATAAAAGCTGATGCCAAATATTACCTCTGGGGGGGGATCCTTATCTATTCAAATTGGGTTCTGATGATATTTTCAGAAAGTGTGTCCCAGAACATGAACAACGGTCAATTTTAAAATTCTGTCATAATTACCAAAGTGGTGGCTATTTTGGCGCCAAGAGGACTGCCCATAAGGTCCTTGCATATGGATTTTTCTGACTTAGTTTAAAACATGAGGCATATGAATTTGTAAAGGCCTGTCCCGAGCGCCAAAGAACTGGGGGATTACTCAAACGAGATCAAATGCCACAACATTCCATCTATGTTTGTGAAATTTTTGATGTTTGGGGTATTGATTTATGGGACCATTTCGACCCTCGTTTGGCAACTCATATATTTTGTTAGCAATCAATTACGTTTCTAAGTGGGTGAAAGCACGAGCAACTCAAATCTTCAATCGTTTTGGTATTCCACATTCCATTATAAGCGATAGAGGAACTCATTTTTGTAATCGTGTGGTGGAAACTTTATTGAATAAGCATAATGTTACCCATAAAATTTATGTCGCTTATCACCCACAAGCTAACGGACAAGTTGAGGTCTCCAATCGGAAAATCAAATCTATACTTGAAAAGATTGTGAATCCTAATCGAAAGGATTGGAGTGCCCGACTTGGATATGTTTCTATTCAGTTTCGTCATCAACTTATACAAGTAACACATTTGATTCATTCTTTTTTGAATTACTCATGTTGTTTGTTGAGATTATGATGATTTGTGTATTTCTATACGATGAGTATAAATATACTCATAGTTTTCTAATTTTATTTTCTTTGTTTATCATGTTTTGTGTCGGTTTGTTTGTGTTTTAATACAGTTTTGTGTTTTGAAAGTAGATAATGCTCTTTATATGGTTTTCATGCAGATTTACCCGAAGGAAGAGAGCTTTCGCATTCTATGAAAATGATACGAAATGGCCCGGAGTGTTTATGGAGTTTGATGACTTTGAAGAATTTTGGATGCATTTTGACGAAGTTTTGGATGATATTTTGAGTTATGAAGATGTGTATTTATGCTTAGTCATGGTCATGATGAAGGCCAAAATCAAACCGTGAAGGGCTTGGTCACAGTCGTGGCGTGACTTATACGGAGCAAAACTTCGATATTTCTACGACATTTTCTCCAGATTTCCTAGGGTTTTGCTAGTTTTCTATAAACATTCCCTATTGGGATCGTATTCAGAGTTCTTATCGAGTAGTTAGAGAGTTCATAGCCGTCGTTTCAAGGGTTTTAGATTTAAATCACAAATTACTTTCTTCTTCGTTCGTATTGCTTGGAGTGGAACTTCAGAGTTTATTACTGTTGGATTAGTGTTTCAAGAAGTTTTTCATTGGGTTATAAACTTTCATTGATTATTTATGCAAATTAGTCATTGTTTTCATTCTATTTTGATCAAGATGATTTCCTTTGCATGCATAACAACGATTGCTTTGCTTTTCAATATCATGTATGAGTAGATTAGTTAATAAGGAGTTTTCAGAATGACACGAAGCGAAGGGATTATGAGATATGTTATGTTTATCAATTGAATTAGGCTAATTTATTTTACATGAATCTTGTCAAAGATTGGAAGTTTAACATAGTTGATGCATGATTTCGCTTAGATTGATCACCTAAATAACTTTATACATTAACTGTAATATGATTAACTTATGAATGCCTCTAAATTAGTCACTAGATGTTTTTGAAGGTCGATCTAACTAATGAGTCAAACTATTTTGATCATATGAATTAGTAGCAACTAACTAGGTTATAGACCAATCTATCTTACTATAGTCTACTTAGGATCTTTGACGTGTAAATGAATAGACCAAGTTATCTTAATATTTTATTCATTTGGTATGTTTCTTGATTGATTCAAGTATCTATTTTTATGGATTCATGAATTCATGTTATATAGGATAGATGATTGATTTAATTATTCATGTTATAGTGGCAATTAAAACTCTAGAGAACGTAATCTATAGGACAAAATGTATGACAATCATAATCCTCATTCTTCATAGATTTAATCATTGACTAACATTTTCATTTCATGTTCATTTATGATAGCTGTTTGTAATTAAACTCGATAAAAAGAGGGTTGTCGATATAGCTATTGATTACCATAAAGCATGTCATAACCAAATTAACACACTTACTTTATGTCCAAACGAGAATGTAATATAGACTAAACATGTCGCATTATGAATATTTCTCTAACACCTCATAATATTGACCTAACACAGATTAACGTCATATCATGCTCATTTTCATGTGATCATAGGTTAACCAAAATAGAATGTCATTAACCTATAAACTTGTTACAAACATCAACCAAAAGAGAATGCCTTGACTGCATACATACTTCTCCTATGTACTAAGATGATAAATCATAATACATAGAATAAGTAATTAGGGATAAATCAACACATAAACATGATACCATAAGTCTAGAACATGAAATTATTGAATTCAAGAATCACATCTCATAAAATCCATGAACAAGATTAAATCATTAAGCCATACTCAAGGATTTATGTTACAGCTATCATAATGAGAAATGAACAATCCATGAAATGATCACAAAAAGTCATTACAAATCACAACGAATAAAGAAAAGAGATATTAAACCCTAAACCAATAGAGATTGGTCTAGATGATGGTCGATGATAATCTCTACAATGGTGGAACGTAGCGTAGCATAGAACTCAATCTTCTTTGACGTGCCTCTCGATGTTGTGCGCGAAATTCGTCGTTTCGGATTGGATCGGAGGCTCTTTCGTATGAAAAAACATGATGAAAAACTCTAAAAAAAAATGATATTTTGTCATGGGTATTTATAAAAAAACTGAAAAATAACTAATTTTTTCCAAAATAGCGATGATAAGCATTGCAGATCGGTGCTCAAGCACGGTCCGTGCCAAGCAAAAACACCCCGCACGGCCCGTGCTCAGGAACTTTTGAAAATCATGGCACACGGGCCATGCCAAAGGTCACAAAAACAGCTGATTTTTAAACTCGCATAACTTTTATAATTTATCTTCGTTTTTGCTCCGGTTTATTATTTTCTTTCTTTCTAATAGATAGTAGAATAGGAAAATCATCTTCAAGCACTCCAAAATCTTCTTGAAAAACTTCAAAATATTCATTACACCAAAAAATTTCGATTTCTTCACCTCTGCAATGAAAACAAGAAATACGACAGTATCAACGCTCTAAATAGTAAAAGGAACTAAAACAACACAAATTAACAATAAAATTTCACACAAATAAGCAACTTTAACTAAGAAAATGATGCGTGCTTATACACACATCAGGGATCAACCACTACTTGTTCTATCTACATTCTCATTTTAGGTTGAGTAAAAGTGGGCAAGCAGGTGCTGTCATTGGAGGTGGGTTGCGCTATGTCATCAACAATGTCGTTCCCTTGAAAGGAACTATCTGATTCAAAATGCGAGCATGGAGAGAGTAATACAGACAAACCAGAAGATGATGATTTATGAGAATAGGAGGATAATGCATAAGAAATGATATGTTTAAACAATATGAGGCCACATGATATATTAATTTTATTAGATGTAAGGTCAAGAATTCGATAACCCTTTTGAGCTAGGGTAACCAATAAAAACACACTTGGTGAAGCTCGTTTATCAAATTTGTGCTGGATTGACGTATTATGTCCAAAACAAAGGCGTCTGAAAGCACGAAGGTGAGTAAGCAATGAAAGTTAATTATAAAGAATTTCGTAAGGCGTTTTTCCTTGTAAAACAATTGTTTGAAGACAATTAATTAAATACGTCATAGTAAGGACACACTCACCCGAAAAATAGATAGGTAAATGAGATTGAAAACGGAATGATCGAATAACATTAAGTAGGTGTCGATGCTTGCGTTCCATAACGTCATATTTTTGGGACGTGTGTAAGTAAATAGTTTGATTAATGAACCTTTTAGATGTAAGAAGTGGGAAATAATAGAATTAAAAAACTCTGTACCGTTATCAGTTTTGGTTTTTTTATTTTGGCAGAAAATTGTGTATCAATCATTTGAAAGAAACAAGGTATAAGGTAACGACTTCAGTTTTTGACTGTATGAGAAACATCCAAGTTCTAAGAAAAAAATCATAGACAATAATAAAATAATAACGTGCATCAGAAAACGATGAAATTTTAGGAGGTCCCCAAACATCCAAATATATTAAGGGAAAAAGGATGATGCTGTAAGCAGCAGGGAAGTAACTATTGCAGAAACATCTTCACCACATGTTTGAAAATTCAAATTTGTTTTGTTATCTTTATAAAATTTTAATTTTTTATTTTTAAAATTTATGTGGTGAGAATGAGATTACAATATCTCATAACCTGCTGCTTGCAGCAGGAACTCCAACCCCATATATTAAATATCAAAACAAGATTTAATAGTAATGCTGCTAGTAGAAAATGATAGTCCAATGGGCAAACAGTATAAGGACACTAATTTGAGATGCTATAATAATAAGACTAAGATGATGACAATGAGAAGTAGATAATGAGCTAGGATGGCCTAACCTCCAATGCCATAAGTCAAAACGATCCTTTGGAATAATAACAGAGGCGGAAGGTGCATCTAGAAGGTAAAGCCCACCAAATTTACTCCTCGTTGGAATAATCTTCTTCGCGTGACGATCCTGAAATAAGTAAGAAGTATCACTAAATACGACATATAAATGTGACTAGGATGCAAGTGGAGGAATAGATAACAAGTTATATTGAAAAGATGGTACGAGTAACACTCGATCAAGGGATAGACCTGGTAGGATATTGACTGATCCAATATATTTTATCGGCTCAAAATGACTATTTGGCAAAGAGAGGGCGAAATTGGAAGCACATGCTGTAAGAGATGAAAATAACGTGGTATTAAAAGTAATATGATATGTGACACCTGAGTCTAATATCCATGTGTTGAGTGTATGAGGTCGGTGAGTGTTACCTGTCATATTAATTAGAGGATGAGTACCAGGAGGAATAAATGCTAGCAATTGTTGTATCTGAGCAACGAACAAGGTAGGAGTTGCTGAAATTGAAGGTTCAGCTGTTGTAGCATTAGCAACTATTTTGAAGGCAGCCTTGCTTTTTGAGGTTGATCCATCTTTCTCTCCTCGCTTGCAATCCTGATAAGATTTCCACCATTCAGGGTATCTGTGTTTCTGAAAACACCTACTTTCGGAATGACCATCCTTGTTACAGAAAGAATAATGTACATTCAGTTTTGCAACAAATTTATTTTGACGTAAATTGTCGCGTGTTGTTATACACGTAAATTAATTCCCCCTTATGTAATATAGTGATGAGGTGTATCGATCCATGAGAAGTTAAAATAATAAGTTTGGAATTATATTGTAAATATTAAGTTAGTGAAATATTCCAAATCAATTTAGCTCAATAAAATAAAAATGTGGAGATTTGTTAATTAAAAAATATAATAAAGTAAACTAAGGAAAACAAATATAAGATAACGAGACTAAATTGTCTATAAGATTTAGATCTATGTCCAAAATGTGGTAGAGAGCATATAGAATTACTAATTAGTGGATCAATCATGGACATGAAAATATATTTTTTTTGTAATTTTGATTAGCTGCATACCAAAAAGAAATATGATATGTATTCTTTAGGAAGATATTAATGATAAATAAGTGAGAATAATTAACATTAATGATAAGATCATGAAGATTTACTAACCACAAGATTGATGGAAAAAGAGAGATCATATACAATCTAGTCCATACGAATCATGATATGCTAATGATTATTAATATGATAGAGATCATATCTTTTCATCATTTATATGTCTTTACTCTAATCATGATTAAAGAGATAATCAATAATTATAAAAAAAAAATATCATGCATATAACTAGGTGAGCAATCTAGATAATGACATGAAATATCATAAAATAAACACTTGATCATACGAATATCAAAATAATAGCAATAATCATAGAATTGAACAAGGTCTAATGATCCACATCACTAGATCATCTACATGTCTCCACTAGATAATATACACTTGATAAACGATAAAAGATGAAACAATATAAAAGATAAGAATGAAGAAACCCATGATATCCGAAGAGATGAAATTCGGAGCATCTTTGATCTTCAAATTGATGTCTTTCCTCTTCCAATGGAGAACAAGTAAAAACCCTAATTTTATTTGTTCTAAACGAGAGAGAATGAAAGTGATTTGAACAAAAGCTAACCCTATATCTAAAAGCTGCTCTGAAAAAGTGATGGAAAATGTCTTCTATTTATAGAAAAATTAAAAACAATTAAAAAGAACTGCGTAAGAATCTCGTTAGGAAAGATATTGTCACGGTCGTGAATCTCCTTGTCACAGTTGTCACATGGCATACTGTTCCAAATTATATTTTTCCTTTCAAAACATCACGAGGTGATATGTGATGCTTCATGGGCGTGAAATCACTACAAAAAACCACCTCCTAGGCAACTAAGTAAATTCGTCGTCAAAAGGGAAAATTTAGTCGTAAAACAGCATGGGTTACTAAACAACGACTAAAAAAAATCCTCGCAAAAAGATTCCTTGCTAACTGAAATTGGAGACAAAAGTTTCATGTAGTCGCAGAAATAGAGACTAATTCTTCGCAATTGAATTTGATGATTAAAATAGATATTTAGTTGTAAAAACTGGAGATCAAAACACTTTCAGTCTCTAAGTCTTGGTAACTAAACTGGTTTTTTATTCATAAAATATAACGACTAATTTTGTTACTTACTTGCAAAACCCGGCCACTAGTTTGGTATATTAGTCGCAAATTCTAGCGACAAATTTGATATCTTAGTCGCAATGTATGACGACTATATTGATGATTTAGTCGCAATATTTGACGACTAATTTTGTATTTAGTCACATGTTTTGTATCCAAAAGCCTTCCTTTTTTTTCTACGTTAAGCGACTAAATATGATTTTTAGTCGTCATTTTTTACAATGAAAGTGAATTCTTAGTCTCTCTTTTTGGCGGTTAAATTATGTTTTGGTCGTCATTTTAGCTACTAATTTTCTTGGCAGTCGCCATTTTTTATTGAACTTTTAATATAAGAATAATCCCTTATGTACTGCTATGTATACAACCAATCTTACCTGCTCTACAAACACATTTCAAAATCTAAACAACAAACATATTCGAAAATCCAAATACATACATTGCAGGAATCTCCCAACATAATCTGACACGTTTACAATGTCTGAAATCCATATCAACAGTAAAATGTCAAAGAGCAATGTTTAGAAAACATGTCTCAAATCCAAACACAATTGACATTGCAGAAATGAACAACACATGTCATCAACACGTACAAACTCTCAATAAAGGCGAGATCAATGGCGAGACCTAGGTGGTGAAGGAGGCTGCGTCTCTGACCTAGTAAACGGAATCATCATCAAATTAGGAGTAAAATTTATCCCCATTTCCCGTACCATCCTTTTCAATTCATCCAACTCCTTTATAGTTCCTTCCATCTTTTTTTCAATCTCTTCCTTAGTCTCTTCTGACTCCTTCGCATGTGCAAGTCGATCTTATTCCATCCTTCTGTTCGCTTCCTCCAACAACCTCGCTTGTATCTCAATTTGTTCATTCAAATCTTTCATTGCTCTTGACTTTCTAGTCAATCCCAAGTTGTTGCCGGCTCTTATTGATTTCTCATAAAACTGTTGGGTTGCAGAACCTTGTCTCAACATAGTCCAGGCAAAAAGCCGTCAATTGCCTGAGGAAGAACTCTGAATCCGAGGCGGGACAAAGTTCACTGTCTTGTTATCCCTCACCCTCCTCTTCTAATGTTTTTAACTATAGGAACTTTTGCCATTAAAAGGTTGATTTTCTTATTCTCCTTGGCAGTGACAAAATTCACGACCGTGACATGACCCGGTCGTGAAGATGAATTTTGTCCTCCTAAATTTCGCAGGAACAATGTCACCGCCGTGACTTTAGGCTTCATGGCAGTGAACATTGGTAGCCAGCTCCAAAACGGCTTCATTTCGCTTTGAATTTTGTTCTGATCGATGGTACACCTTCCTTATCCCTTATATAACCATAAAACACTTCGAATACTCCAAAAAGGTCTGGAATCATCTTTTATGCCCCGTTTAACTTTTACGCTTCATTGGAACATCACAATGTGCCACGACCACGCTTTGATCTTCTTTGATTCCAAACTTATTCATAATCAATTAAATTCATACTTCGGCTCTCAAAACATCATTTTTCACATCAAATATTCATTAACATCGTCATTCGTTATAACGTCCCGACTTTCCATTACTTATTAATGATACATATGACGTCACTGTCGCTGGGCACAATGCTTCAGCTGGACAAAAACTATACTTTCTGGCTTAATAATAAGAATTAAGCTAAGTTCACTTATACATCATTAGTTTAGAAACTGTTGATGTACTTAATCATGGCTCAGAATATCACTTTTGCAGAAAAATTTACATCTCTTTCTAAGATCAGAACACCTTTCATACATAAGTTACATCTAGCATCAAATCTTAGGTCACACTTCTCCTTCAAGCCTTGCTCCTGTAACAAAGAGAAGAAGAAAGACATAGAAAAATAGTAAGCGTGAGCTATAGAAACTCAGTAATGTGTCGGCCCCCTTACCAGGGGTTGCACGAGAGAAGAAGATAAGTAAAAAAAGGAAAAAAGGAAAATGATCACTTAGATCCTTTGTTCTATCACTCTGAATGTCATGCCAATTTGACATTCACAATAATCATCACAAACATATCACTGATTCATCCTAGTCACATAAGCACACTTGATACCACTTAAGAATGCTCGAAACTACGCGTTCATCGACACTCCAGACATTATCAACGTCATTATTACCATCATACCCTTTATGGTATAACAGTCAAGACCTCCATATCAAACAAATTGAGACAATGCCACTATAACACGACAGCTTCCCAGTCCAAGTCTCACGCACTATTGCACTCAACAGTTCACTCAAGACTTTATTATACTTAGCATTATATCAATCACACATAGACGACAGACAATAGATACCCTCAATGTTATAATTATGTTCTTGACAAGACTTATTCAATTTCTTAAGTAAACTCTCTTCAACTCCAGGAAAAGGGATATCCACGAAAGGAGATCGGCCAAACCGGAACCCAGGGTCTCCTGCAGCGAGATATCCTCATACCAAAAGGTCGATGAAAGAATGTCACCATCAAGTCACTATATAATAAATGTGACAAACACAGCGTTATTTGTGTTTAATACCATGGAGTTATCTCATCAGTTTATGGATTTACACTCTTTTCACACAGTCATCCTCATTATACCAACAAACAAGACATAACATAAATCATGCAACAACACTCCACAACACTCAGTATTTAACACACAACAGTTGCAGTCAGTATTTTACGTTAGTCATATTTAGTGACTACGTCCTAAGATTCCAATGCATATTATTATACTCATGGTATAATAACACACATCGACACACACAATAAATCTAAACGTTATCTTTTACCGCAGTTCTTCACATGCACATGCTCGGCCTCGTCCTTAAGTGACAATGAGCAGCGTCTCCAAGCCCTATAATATAATAGGATACAAGTATTCAGACACACCCTTGTGAATGATTGTTCACGTTATGGAGTTAAGTATGTTTGTTCGTACTTCATGAAAAACAGTCATAGAAATATTATGTGATGATTCCAAGCTTTGAGAAAAGTCTTTGATACCTATTTTTATAGTTCATGATGATGATTTTATGTATTTATCATCATTAAAGGTGTTTATGAACATTTGGAGTTGTTTCGGGGTCAAAACGGTTCATTCCCGAATTCTATCCAACGTGACCCTTCGACGCATTTAAATCTATAACTTCTTGTATATACCTCCAAAAATTATTTTGTAAAATTTTACATAAACTAGACTTCCTAATAGTTTCATTGATCAGATTTTCTATCATAAAATCTTACCAATAACAACAGTTTATTCATTCAATTATATATTTTCTGCTAGATCAGAAAGTTTGACCTTTCTTCACTAATCAGATCATAATTCCTTACATACAACTCCAAATCTGGATTTTTAACCTGTTCTAGAAATAGATGTCAAGAACTTTCCATTGATACAGAGCTCATCTTCTAACTCATACTGTGTAATTCTAGACCAAGTCACAAAATCATTCATGTAACCAGTTTTTATAGATTAATATACTGTATGTTTTGATTTATATCTTGAACTCCAAAGTATGATCTATGGACTTTATCAAAAATTAGACATGTGAGGCTTCAATATATATTAAAATCGGAATTTATCATAGAGGTATGATTTTCCACAAAATTTCTAAACAAAAAGTTCACCTCCTCTTATTAATGATTTATCACAGAGGTATGATTTTCGTCGCCTTGTAACCCTACCTTCTCCTCTTCTCCTCAAACTCTCCTTTTTTTCCTCTCTTGTTTATTTCTTCTCATGCATGATAAGGAGTGTTTTTATATTTTCAATAAGTTTTTCGAGAAGAAAACTTATATTTATAGAAAAGTAAATTGATTAAAATAGTTAAGGGAAAAATAAGCGAATAATTAGTGGATAATATAGGTGGATATATAGTGGATATTTAGTGGATAATTTAGGTGGAGTACGAATGGACATAAATGTCAAAATTAGGTTTAGGCCATTTTTGTATAAATACTAAAACTAAAAATAAATGTTTGTAAGAAATTTTTCCAAGGAGAAGAAAGCTTATATTTATAGAAACTAAATTGATTAAAATAGATAAGTGAAAAATAAGCGAATAATTAGTGGATAATTTATGTGGATATTTAGTTGATATTTAATGGATAATTAGTGGATAATTTAGGTGGAGTAGCAATTGACATAAAGAAAAATAAATGTCAAAATTATGTTTAGGTCATTTTCGTATTAGTGCAACATATGCGAATAATTAGTGGATATTTAGTGGATAATTTAGGTGGAGTAGGAATTGACATGAAGAAAAATAAATGTCAAAATTAGGTTTAGACCATTTTCGTATAAATACGATATTTTCGTATTAAAATCGTATTTTTTCGTTTTTACGTATTAGAGTTGTATTTCATCTATATTTTAAATTCTTTCACTATTATATCGTCAAACAAGCCTCATAACTCTATAAAATAAATTATAACATATGATAATTTATTATTTATGTTAATTATCGTGAAATTAAATTTTACGGAATTTTTTGGGTCTTTACATTCATCCTTGATCATCTCGTTATATGAATTAATTCTCAAAAAATGCCAAATAACGGTACCTACACATCAAAAAACACAAGAAACAACACCACCACGTCCTTGACAACAAAAAGTAACTAAAACGCAAAGAAACGACTAAGAAAACACTTAACTAAAAGAAATAACACAAGAAAAATATGAGTATTTTCACACTCATGATAAATGCCTCGGGGTCTCAAGCAAACCTCGCCCCGTTGCCATAGTAGCTTGATCAGGCAACTTGGGTCGAGCATCATTGAGAGATCGTTGTCCCTCTTTCTCCAAGAGCAATGAATAAGCCATGTTCATAAATGAAAGAGGCTCCATGAGTAATATCTAACTTCATACTGCTAAATACAAGTCATTTAACATAGTTTGCAATAAGATGAGAGCTCATCCCGATTACCTTTCACAATAATGTAATAGGCAGATATAGAATCAGAGCCTTGCACATGAGTAGAAAGTACCCGATGCTAAATTGATGGAATAAGAGTGAACGATCCAAAGAAATGATCATGTTGTTGCATCGCACCCAATTTCCAATTGAATAATCCGATGAAAAAAATTTAAGGTTTTGGTAGAGATCCATCAGCAAAGGGAAGTTTGCTCTTGGCTTCCAAAGATATTATCATGACAAAATGCCAGGTAGGGTAATTATTTGTGTCAAGTAATGGGGTCACGAGCGGTATACCAGGCCGATAAAAGGATAGAGAAGTTAGAGAGATGAGGCTGAGATTGTTGACGAAATTGATAGAATTTCTTGCACGACACTAGCAGCAGTAGTTGAACTTTCACTAGTCATGACTTGACAAGGGGTTTGTGTAGAGAGGATTATCAAAACCTGACTTATATCGAGTTGTCATAGCAGATTAAATTAAGTTTTTTTTTGTGTAAATATTTTTGGAACCTGTACTAATACATCATATATATATCATGTAAAGTATAAAACGAAAACGACACTGTATTTTTAACGTGAAAAACCTCTTTCAAGATGAGAAGTAAAAACCATGGGAGTAATATCGAAATCCATCCAAACTCTTCATTATATCCGAATAATAGGCATAAAAAGATCCTCTCTGAATCACACTGGAGATATACAGCAATAACAACATCAACGTAACAACCTTGACACATAAGAAAAGTTTAAACAAGAGAAATAAGGGAAGAGATCACCGAAACGGATTCAAGACGTAGGCTACTGTTCCGAGCTGAACATCTCAACATAGGAGACTTCCGTCACAAAATTGATCGTTGGATCCGAAGAACCAAGTGTCATGTACCCACTGATCATATTTGAGGACAATCAAACACCGGATGGATCTCGATCTACTCCCTTGAACCTGACTGCGGAAATCAGTTTTTGCACCGAAAGCTCTTTCGAACACACTGCCAAACTCTATCTTCTGTGAGTGTTGTTTTTCTTGGTCCTAAAACCTTAGAAATCAGCTGATATATACACAAATTGCACACAAAATAGCCTCCTAAAGACAAAATAAAGCCACGACAAAGAGAAGAAAAAATCTCCCGATAAAATCCCACAAGTGTCTTGCACACTTAAGATCAAGGCTCCACATTGAGAGTGATATTTAACTAACAGTTTGTAAAACCGAGGATCATAGAGCAAACTCTGATACCAGGTGGAAATAGGGGTTGAGGAAGATCTACAACATTCATTGAAAATTGTATAAGCACATATATGGAGTGTTCCCCTTGTGGTTGTTATTGTTGGAAGCCGAAGAGGCAGGATTGCTCGAAGCGGACTGGCGTTGATTGTTAAAAGTCTTTTGGGCATTTGACAGGGAGCGAGTTGTGAGATGAGCTGAAGGGGATGCTGTAGACATTTCGGCATTGGTGTGTTCAAGCTGTAGAGATGCTTCTTGTGTGAGGAGTGGTCCATGGAGCGATTCGAGTGTATGATTGACTCCGATGAGGTTTAGTAGGGTGCAAAAACCTTCATATGCAGGGCCTGGTCCATGGAGCATATGAGAGACAGCTTCATCTGGCGAGAGAGGTCTTTCAATTGCAGCCAGGCTATCGACGATCAATTTTGCCCGATTAAGATATTCAGTCATGGAGGATGATCCCTTCTGAAGGTGATTGAACTGTGCTCATAATTGCATCACACGAGCCTGATTTTGTTGAGCATAGTTACATTCCAGAGCAGTCCATGCTCAGGGGATGTGTCGCAACCAATCAGTTATGTGGTGACAAAATCATCGACTGTGCTAAGGATCCAACCGAGTGCATGCTGGTCTCGATCGACCCATACTTCATACTAAACCAACTTGTTTTTCACAAGCTCAATCTGACCCTCGCTGATGCCAAGCCATGGTTGGTTATAAATGTTGTCGGTTATAAATGAGTTTTCAAACTCAAAAAATGTTCTGACAGATCTATTGATCGTTATAAAGCTCGTCTTGTCGTCAAAGATTTTAATCAACGTGAAGGTGTCGATAACGAAGATAGCTTTAGCGCCTTCACCAAACCCATAACAATACGCGTTGTTCTCTCCCTTGCAATATCTGAAAGTTGGTCCAATCGCCAACTCGATGTGAAAAACGCGTTTCTTCACAGTTATTTAATCGAAGTTGTCTATATGAAGCAACTCCAGGCTTAATTGATCCCGCTCAACCTCACGCAGTTTGTCATCTTCGTCGCTCCTTATACGGCCTCGAACAAGCTCGCGAGCTTGGTTTCAACGCCTTAGCTCATATCTCCATCATCTAGGCTTCCATGGATCACGAGTAGATTCTTCTCTTTTCATTCTAAAGCATTCTTCTTATACTATTTTGCTCTTAATCTATGTCGATGATATATTCTTACAGGTAGTCCCAATGCACCACTTGACACCATTCTCACTACTCTTACAAAAGAGTTTGCGATAAAGGACCTTGGTCCGCTTCACTATTTTCTTGGCATTGAGGCTCACACCTCCTCTACATCGATCACGCTAACCCAGTCAAAATATATCAAAGACCTTCTAAATCGCACTAAAATATACAACGTAACACCTGTCTCTATGATGCGAAGCCAGCCAAGGGTGTAATTATGACGTCTATCACGTTAGTCGTGAAACGTGCCAATTTGTTTTTACCCCGCTATAAATACTAATGTAGTTATGGAAGCAGCGGTCGATCCCGCAGGGAACAACGAATATAGACCTAAATTCAACTTGGAGTAATTTCTATCCTAAGGAAGAGGTAAGATTAAAGATAGAATTCTGGGGGGGAGGGGGGAGGGGGGTGTTTCAACTGTTTAAAAGGATAACTTAAAATTAAACTAACTAGATCGAATAGAAGTTAAGATAGAGGTGAGATATAGAGGAGTTTCCTTAAATTAGGAGAAATATAGGGACGATGGTTGAATTCCTTTTGAGTCACCTAGATCAATCACGGATGTTTCTGAATTTTAGATGTAATGATTAATATAGAATGGTTGTAATGAGTTTTTTTGTTTAGCTCACTATGTTCCTTACCTTCTAACTTTCAATTAGCTCGGATAGTCAAAGTCACTCAATAAATCAAAACCATTTCAATTAGCTCAAACATGGTTTCATCAAAAGAGATGATTCAAAACATGAAAAATCCATTCATAACATGAATAGCAATTAACTTAAACTAATCATGACACGTGCATATAAAACCATTGATTGTATATGACAATTAGTTTAAATCATATTATATCAATCTGCTACTAATTAAATCAGTTAGTGCGATTTATAACTCTAAACTATGTATATTAGGTGATCAATCCAATAAACTTATATTATCTTAGAGTTCTAATAGGTTTCATGCAACATATTCATCATCAACATCTCTGGTTTTAGTTAAATATGCATCATCTCATGATCTAAGGTCATCAAAAGTTCATCAACACATCCCTACTAATGTTCTACTCATGCATATCGATCAAACTAAGCATGGAATAAGTCATAGCATCAAAGACAAACATTCTACAGGAAGTAAATATCTAAGAACAAAGGTTTTACAGCACACGATGTGTTCCAAACAGATGTCCACTACTATATAATGAATTGCGGATCTATTCTCCTCCAAAGCTTGATCAAAAACCTTTGTCGACTTCTCCTCTTCATGTCTCCACCTCCTCTAATCGTCTCTACCGTCACTCACGTCCTCTGATGCTTAATGATGATTAGGAGAACCCTAACAACGTGTATTTATAGGCATAGATCGAAGACAAAACGATCCGACGGCTGAAAACAATAAATCTGCATATGGGAGAACGTCGAGGCCGCGACCGAGGGTGTCACGCCCACCACATATTAAAAATCTGGAATTTTGTTGAAAATGGCCGTTGCGCCCACGACCAAGGAGTAGTACCCGTGACAGGTTTCTTTCCGGCGACAAACACCTATAGTGGCCGCGACAGGTGTGCTGAACACCTAAAATTACTACGAAAAATACTAAACGATGTTCAAAATTTCTATAAACTTATACATCACACCAAAACTCACTAATCTAACATATCAATGTGAAACATGGCTGTATTAACTCCCAAAACACGTGAAACAACGATAAACTTGTGAATTCCAGCCTTTGAGCTCATGACTAGTCTATCTTCGTCATCTTTCTCCATTTTGTTATAAATTTTACACCAATCTGTCAAAAACATAAATACACAGCAGTACCAACATTCCAACATAAAAAAACGCTAACAAGATTAAATAGACAATACAAAAGGAATAAAACAAACATTTGGAATAAAGAAATAATGTGTGTTTTTATACACATCAAATTCCCCAAAGTTAAACTTTTGCTTGTCCCTAAGCAAAATCTAGACTCAAAACAAAGAGAGAAATCTGAAATTAAGAAAACTCACAAATTCTATAGCTCGAGCATTAAAATAATCAGATTGCCTAAAATAAACAACACAAAACACATGTCGAAGGAATATTCATCACAAGTCACCCTTCATCTCTATTCACACCACATCTAGCTACCCCTCAAATCATTTCCCCCTCATGGTCCTTCACACCTAGCATATTTTCCAGAGATGTAGCAGGACAAAACATTTCGAAAACTCAAATCAGAGTTCATTTATTCCACCCCGTTATTTCCTTGTATAGGATCATTCCCAAAGCCACCAATGTCTCAAAGGAGGTCTAGATTTCCTACTGGATATGTATCTTTTCTTTTCTTTTCTTTTTTCTCAAGCTCATCTTATTGAATTCCACGTCCCCTTTTTTATTCGTAGATGGTAATTTTGATTACCGAGGTAAGGGACATAGCACTTTGAAGCTTTTTGCTTGCATTTTTTTTCTTTCATCCTGAGTAGGTCTATAGCATTCTCCAGTAACCAAAAACAGCATGAGGGTTACCATAGAAAAATGAGTGTTTACTAAATATAAATTATTTTTTTTTCAAAAACTCACACCATGCCCCCTATAATCGATAGATAAGTGAAAAGGTGACATAAAAGGGGATCATGGAAGTTTTTTTTTAAACCCTTTTTTTAAGTTTCTAGCTACGGTTCAAGTCACCACTTAAGCGTTACACATGAAAAAGGTCATCTCATAAGAATGTACTAGAATGATGTCAAAGAAGATTAAGGACTTCCTTAGAAACAATATTCAAACTATATGTATTAGTATAAAATTTGTCATGCCATAAATCATCATTTTACTTTGCTCAAACCATAGATTTAAAAACAAGTTTTTTTTTTTTTTTTTTTGGTTTTTTTTTAATTTTAAAAATTTTTTATTTTTTTTTTTTTTTTTTTTTTTAATTTTAAAAAATTTTTTTTAA
>JAOVYX010017886.1:0-21270 GCA_035668315.1 Drosera spatulata | reverse complement strand
AGACTTGGACTATAGAAACGCTTCTTTCACATTTCCTGTTATTTGACTTTCTTGTAATAAAGTACAATGTAAGTTGGTTATTTCTTGATTTCCTATGTTTCTGATACTTAAACCCCCTGTAATCTTGTCGCCTTGCTTCAAATGGAGTTTGGAGCGACGGTAACGCCACGTGTCAAGAAGGTATTGGACATGAAATCTTGGGGCGTTACAAGTACCAACAGATCTCCTCGTTCTTCTCAGCCTGTTTCGTACAATTGTTTGACCGAGTGCTGATACTTAGTACTACCGGTATTGGTTATTATTCTATATATATATTGAATTTTTATAAAATTTGATGAAAAAATAATATGTTTTTGATGATAATGAAGTTTATTATAACAGTTATACTGTAGATAAGTTTAATTGATTTTATATTTTTTTAGATAAAAACTTTTCAAATTGGATACGCTACAATTATTATGGAACATAAAAAAACAAATGTTATATTTATTTTGGGAAGAAGAATGTACTACTACTAATAGTAATAAAGTTTTTCTAGCAAAATTTCAGGATAAAAAGTTATGTATGTACATATCAATTACAGAGTACCAACTAATCTTAAATTCTAAAGTCTTGGCCGAGCCCTCGCCAAACTAGACCATTATGTAGCAAGAAAAGATCCGATGATGGCCTATACATACTTAAAGTCATCCATCGAAAAATGGACTTAAAATGCTAGGTTGATTTCCATAGTGGTCGGCACTCTGTCTATACAACCGTAAAGTCCACAACCTGGACCACACTTAGACCTAGTAAGATAACGATTCATATAAAGTCGTACATTATATTTTCTCAACATTCTACGTTATCTATGATTTTATAACGCCCTCTGCATAAAATAAGTTCGAGTGTGATGGATGGAAACGAAAAACCTATACTTCCTCCGTCCCAGAAAAATCAAAATGCAACACAAACGTGTTTTGTATTATTCTACACGTATGAATATAAATCTCGTTTTCATATCAAATCATGTCTGATCGTTCTGCAACATGTATTAGGTTGAAGTATATAAGTTACATAATTATTGATGTTTCACGATAAATTCACAAAAATTATGTTTGATCGTCGTTGCACGCGTGTCAAATTTTATATCGATACGAGTACCAAAGCAATCCGTTGCACTTTGTATGGGACGGAGGGAGTATTCTAAACCCATGAATCCAGATCTGGTTTTCATATCAAATCACGTCTGATCATTCCAAAACATATATTATGTTGAAGTATATAACTTACACAATTATTGATATCTCACGATAAATTTACAAAAACTGTATTTGATCATCGTTATACGCGTGTCAAATTTTACATCGATGCGTGCCAAGTCAATCTATTGCGTTTTTTATGGGACAGAGAGAGTATTCTATACGCATGAATACAAATCTCGTTTTCATATTAAATCACGTCTGATCATTCCACAATATGTATTAGATTGAAGTATATATACTTATATAATCATTGATATTTCACGATAAATTTATAAAAACTGTGTTTGATCATCGTTGCACGCGTGTCAAATTTTACATCGACACGCGTGTCTAGTCAATCCGTTGTATTTTTATGAGACGGAGGGAGTATTATACGAATGATGCAATTATCATTATTATGCAAGCCGTCTTAATCATACAAGAAAACTATGTCACTAACGTCAGGTTGAAGTACATAACTTAAATTATCATTAATATTTCACTATAATTTTTTTAAAAAAATAATGTTTGATCATCCCACGATGTTAGTCAAACTTTATTTCGACATATGTATTTTCCAAACCGTTATAAATAATTCAAAATGAAGAAAATGATTAATAAAAATCATGTATTTCATCGTTGTGTTCCAATGGATGCTAATCCGGTTTATCATTTTTCAAGGACGAAAATAAAGTAAGAGGGTTCTTAACAGTTTTATGGTTGAAATGGTATATTATCTTATCTAATAGTTGTAAAATTTATTGATTTCAGTCGAATCGTTCGGTTGAATTCAAACTCGAACTCGGTCTCACTTGCGAACACGTGAGCCGAACTCATCGAACCCTGGTTCGAAATCCTTGCCGAGTTTGACTTGACTAACGGACTCGAGTCGAGTTGAACTCGAACAGTTACGAATTGTTCGGTTCGAATACAGACCAACTGATCAAGTACAGTAACATTTTGTTAGGCCTAAAATCCAAGAGGAGAGCCCAATCCTTAAAGGACTAGTCCAATAGAAGGAAAAATCTCTGTAACTGATGAACCACTCCATGATTTCTTACGTAGTCGACGTGGGGTTACCCACATCGTAACACATTCCTTCCCAATCCGTCGGAATATAAGAAGTCACTGCAGTCACTTCCAGTAGACAAAACGCAGCATTTGCATGGAGTATATATCTTGCGATTCAAATCAGAGTTTTCCTTGACTTGGGTTGCCATCATCATGGACGTACTCTTCTTTTTTCCAGAAATGTAAGTCGCCGACATCATTATCGACACACAACCATGCTTACTCGTCGCCAACAACTTCGAACACGAACGAGACTCACAGACAAGCAATTGTAGCTCCGTGTCGGCCAAGGCTTGTTCCAATTGAAGATTACAGGTGTTGCGGCAGAAACAATCTCAATGAAAAATGATCATCCACCATAAACAGAAAGATGGAGCATGCTGAGTTCTGATATCAGACCAGACCATGTGAATAAAAGGTTGTGGCTTAGGAGCAAGCTTCTGCATCTTCCCACAGTTGCCGTAAATCCCATGCAACCTCTCCAGTTGATAACTAGCAATCCATATGCACCAGCATTACAGAAAATGAGCCTAAACAAGAGTAAACAGGGTTCATATCGCAGAACAAGTAAATAGGATGTTCTGCTGAGGGATTGAGGCATCGCAAATTTCCGCTTGGTCCAGCTTGCAATAACCGCTAGGGTACCAAAGAAGTTCCTTTTCCATCTAGTTTGCAATAACCAATAACCAAGAATCACATTGCAGATGCAACTATAACCACATAATGTGCGCAGTGCGCTAATCCACTCTACTCTTCTCCAATGTCATCAGCTACATGAAAAACTTGGTCTTACATGCCCGACCTCGCAGTCCTTTTCTGCAGATACGCCTCCTCTGGTACACGGATGCCTTTCGTGTCTCGGGCAATACCTTACAGCAATCGAGCCCAACAGAAAACTTCACTACATCATATAGCTAGCATATTTGGTAAGGTGAGAAAATCTCGTCCACGATGACAGGCACAATGTAATCCAAGTGACGAAGTTTACCTAGATGTCACATAAACTTTACATGCCGAAGTTTCTTTTATGATTCTCAGAATCCATGATAAACGCTATTAGGAACAATGGCACACGTATCGCCTTTTTAGTTGGTGTGCTTTAACGCCGATAGACGGGAACTGTGTTTATTTTTCGTGAGGAGCATTTTTCTTATGGTCACCTTGAACCAAAAGGAACATCAAAATACTAGTTAAAAGACAAAGTTAGGTCAACTACGAACTGAGAGAACAGGAATGCACATGAAATACCCGTGAAATTGTTTCATGAATCCATGACTCGACTAGGCTTCATCAAATCTGTGGGTGATAGGATGCACCAGACAGCAGACGTCTAAAACAGAGGGAACAGATAAAACCAAAGAGAATTTTGCCACTCAATATTACCAAGAACAAAAAACGCGTTGCCTGAGAAGAAACAGAGAAATGGAAAATGGACTTCAAGCCCTTCATTCATGACGAGTGTCAGAGTCCGGCGGCGTGCATAGATCGTACTAGAAAAACCAGGATTGCAACGTTCACATAGACCAGATACCAGATGAAAAAACATGCTCATAGTTATTGGATATCATAATATCATAAATGGAAGCCATACATTCCGGAGAAGGCAGCAATATCATGCTAAAGACATAATGCAGCTAATTCCTAAAACTCAAACATGTCTTTAGTCTACACGGAGATGAATCTTTACCTGCAATTCTTCCTATATATCACCATTGCCTGCACAGAAGGTAAGCTGATTGTGTCGCAGCATCCCCATGACAAAGCTTATGCATGGCCAAAAAGAAACAAATAGACGAGGAATAAAAGAAGTATTCCAGTCATAAAACTGGTGAATAATGATATCTACATGGACATTAATCTCCCGCTATCGGGTCAAAGAAGCTCAAGGACGCTTTCGAGTCCTTCAGTCATAGTCTTGTTCATATCGGAACCCAGTCAAGCAGGAAATGATACAAAGTTCTGCATCAGAACTCCGAAGCAGATCGGAAACTAGTCAATATCCAAGACTCAAGACTTAAATAGCATTGAAATTATCAACTTTTCCTTTCCTTGATGCCTAGTCCCATGGACATGTCTCATATAACCCCTGTTCCATATAGGAAACTCAAAATAGTCCTGCATTCAGGTTATTGGCAAATGTGGAAATCGAAAAACGAGAACAAGCTTATATTCCATGGCTTAACATTGAAATAATGAGCTTCCAACAGCACAAGCCGATATGCCACTCTCAGTTTACTTCTCAACCATAAAATAATCAGAGTAAAACCAGTAAGATATCTAATAACTGAAGATGATAAGCCACAGAAATAATGAAAAAAGATGGATCAACATAATGAAGATGTCTGCAAAATTCAATATATGGGACGCCAAAGCATGCATGGAGAAATCATAAACCCAAGCTTCCGCTACTTGTAAATAATTGCGACTTGCAAGAGTACCGGATATTCAGTATTGAGGAAGCTGCACCCCTTTTCTTTCTTCAGAAAACACAACAGTTACTTTTCGACAAGCACAGATCCACCAGATGATTAAACAACTTTGTCATGTAAAAACACTTACAGTATCCATGGTACAATGACTATATTCAGGCAATTTCCTGGGGAAGAAAAAAAATACACAGCAGCCTTCCAAGTTATTCTGAATGATTAAAAGCTAAGTGAAGAAACTAAGCCAAGCAAGCAATCAATACATTTCTATTGTTTACGTGAAATAACTTCGAGGAAAAGTTATCCTAATATCAACCATTGCTGTTGAAGTTCTCTCCGTCTCTTCAATGGGAAGCTCTGATGAAGTATCCCACTACTACAGTGACATTTAGAAACCACTGTGCTATAGAACTTCACCCAACAAATCAGTAGACGCAGGTTGTCATGTTCAAGGATTAGATTTCCCTCACCATATCCCACAAGCACGATGAGAGAGAGAGAGAGAGAGAGAGAGAGAGAGAGAGAAAGAAAGAAGCATTCCAAGAAATGGAAATGTTTGCAAGAACCTAATTTTAGAAGAGTTTACGAGCCATCAACCCTTTCCTTGTCCAACTTGAAGGATAGCCAAATCAAACAGAAAGTTTCCATAGATGATGCTGAACAGACATGTAAGGGTCGACAAAAAGACTCTATTGAGCCCTCCACCTAGGACTTGACAGAGAGAAAAATGAAGAGGGTGAAAGCGGAAAGCCAATGCCTGGAGAAAGGGGAGACAGAGGACCAGGCCCCAAAATTCCAGGCTGATTCATAGATCCAAATGAGAAATTAGGGCTAAGTGGCGGAGGGAACCGACTCCCAGGTGACAGGAGCGGATAGGGAGACCTAGGAGGTGGAGTCCATAGGTCAAGGAAAGCACTTGGTGATGGCAAAAAGGAAGGTGAAGGTAAAAGGCCAGGGCTATTCATCCTGGGAGAGGGAACAGGGGGGACAGTTGGACTCGGAAGCAGACCCGAAGATGGCCATTGAGCATGGGCTTGCCCCGGAAATTGAGGTTCAGATGGAGTTCGAGCTTGCACTTGGCCTGGTATTTGCGGTAACAATGGAGGCTGACCTTGAGTAGTTTGCCTAGGCCCAGCATCACCTAAAAGGCTTTGAAGTTGCTGCATATAATCAGAGGTGGGTGACAATGCTGGATTCACCCATCCTGGATTCACACCACGCAGTGGATGAACTGACCCTGGCAAAGGCTGCCCGAACTGAGGTGGTCTAGCAGCATTATAGGCAAAAGGAATTTGTGCAGGATGCATAGCCAGACCCCGGGGAGGAGGTTGAACTTGAACAGGAGGAGCATGACCAAGGGCCACCGAGCCCATAGGTGGGCGGTCAATTGGCGTCAATGGGGGAGGTCTAATCCGTTGTAATCTCATACTGGCAGGTCTAGGAGGATTACTAGGTGGTCTAGGCAACGGGTCACGAGCCGGTGATCCCGTATGCTGTTGAACAAAGCTTCTAAAGTCATTCTTGCTAATGGTATATACTTGAGGCTGAGGTTGCGGCCTCCCGGCACCCACAGGATTGCTATTACTAGTACTGGCATAATTCGGCTGGTGCAGTGGGCTCTTCCTGATGTTCTTTCCCATCTTGTTCACACCCAGATACCCATTACCCTGATTCTTCGAGAAATTCGAGTTATCCATCACGAACCAGCTCCAATTCAACAAACCGGCAATAAACCACGCTCCTTTTTCTCAACCACCAATGAAATCAAACTCTTCAATTTTCTATAAGCATAACAACCACCACCCAGGTGCTCCCTTCATGGAAAAGGGTATGAGGAGAACAAGACATGCGTAGTCTTCAAGCTCCTATAAGCATACCCAGATACTCAAGTCACTTCGCCAACATAAACACTCAACAAAAGCATCATCATATCAAAAGTTAAAGCAACATTACCGACATGAAAGGACGAAGCTCCAAAGGCACGAGCAGTGATCGCCGTCACCCGAACGCAAACCTACCAATCCAAACTCACCCTTGCAACAATCTTACCCCTGTAATGGGCAGAAGCAAAATCGAAACTTGAAGCACAGGACAAGCAAATAACCATCAAACCAAGTCGAAGACTTTTTAACACCCAAATCGTCCAAGAACTCAAGCCACTTTCACACAGAAGAAAACCTAACAGGGTGAGTCAAAACGCGCAAGAAAGAGAGAGACAACCCAACCCAGATGGCGAAAGGGGAGAATTTCCAGTCCAATTTTATGTGGGAGACCTTGACAGAGAAGTTAGAGCACTCAGCGATTAAGATTGACTTGAGAAAGGAGGAAATGGGAAACCCTAATTGGAGAAATCGGGTGATCAAGTAAGTTGCGAATTTGGGATTGCGACGAGGAAAGTCAATGAGGGTAATGTGGTCTTCGTATGTGGTTTGGTAGAAGCTTCAATGAAATGGGAAGCAAAGACGGGCAACGTGGACAGTGAATAATGGGAAGTAACTGCTCGTGATTAACTTTAGTTACTTGATCACACCCAGCTATCCGAGAGAATTGTTAGGGAGTCTAAAACAAATAGTAGAAATGATTCTCATTAATATTTATGATCAAGAAAATCTATCTTAATATTAAACAATTCTGTCTCATAATCATGAGATTGGTTGGTCAAGAGTTCGACACAATTATAATACAAAATTTTACGTGGATTTCATATGTGTTTGAATGTAGATGGTTTACACAAGTTCAATAAGAAGGATTTGAAGGAGTCGACACTCTAGGTCCATCCTATCTTTGATTAGAAAAGATAGGATAATGAGTTTGTGAATCGTCTCGTTTGTATGTTTAGCTTTGTAATCAGTATGGAAAGTATTAATTTAGAGTAAATCCAATAGAGCATGCAAATGTGTTGTTATTGTTAAAATTTAACATTATCTTTAAAATTGAATCTCAAACTTGACATTGAAAATAATATTTATTATTATTATTTTTTTTGACAAAGCAACATAATAGGAGAAATACCCAAACAATAAAAATGTACAACATCAAAAAGCATGTGGCACATTGACAAAATGCTAGAAAATAGCATGACACCATTGTAGGATTATTGCTACATTTTAACAAAATTTCATTATTCATTTTCAAAATATAATTATGTCCATGTAAAAATAACATAACCCATTAGACTTGTAGATCTATATTTTTAACACCTTCACTCAATGGATGCGGATCGGCTGCCGTGGAAAGGGGAACTGTACATGGACTATACGCCAAAAAAATCAACCACTTTTCATTTTTTTTCCCAAAATTTTTTTAAAAAAATCATAGAAAAAAGAAAACCCTAATAGAAAAAAAATATCTTAAACAAATTATTACCTAAAAAAATCTGAATTAAAATACCCAAAAAAACCATGAAAAAAAAACACACAAAAAAAAAAAATACAACCCAAACCCAAAAAAGCAAAAAAGAAAATAAAAATTGAACCACCAAGATGTCTCACAAAAAAAAAAAAAAAAAAATGAACCGTCAAAATGTCTCACATCACCCTTACTGTACTAAGGAGTACAACAGGTGATCCTAAACCTTAATGATTGACCATGGCAGGAAACTATCATCTTTTCTCTTTGATGGAATTTTTAGCTCAAGTATAATTCATGAACAAATCTATCAATATTTATTTAACAATCATAGCTTAAGAATTGTTAATTTTGTTGTAAACGGATCGAGGTGGCAGACAAGTTATTCCTTAAAACATTTTCTCTTTTTTTTTTTTTTTTTTTTTTTTGCAAACTAATATTGTCAATCGTACAATGCACATTTCATATGTGGAGATCAATCAGTGAACCCAATAATATAAAAGCAGACGGCTTCCTTAGTTTTGATACACTGTGGTGCACATTTTAAGTGATCTTGCTCTTTCTTGCAGTAGTAGTAATCGATTGGCAAATCTTTAGGTGTGATCTTGGTCCTACTTCATTCATGTTGGCTTTTAGCCTAACCTAAAATTTTCATGCCATTGGTCCTGATTTCTTGCATATTGTATTATTATGTATTTCATATCTTATAACGAGCAAAAGCATAATAGACAAAATCAAACGATCCTAGATTTGAAGACTTCGTACGATCCTATTCTTACTGTTTTGATTCATTACTGTGATGATTTGAATATAGATTGAAGGAGAAGTATCTTTATTTTGCAAACGTGACTCTTCTTCATCTAACTTTTGGTCTAACTTGAGAATTTAGCTCTTGTTTTCTTGAGGAAAAATTATACATAAAACCCGAGAACTATCATTGATTGGTATTTTGACACCGCAAAATTTGAAATATGCACTTAAACACCCTGCATCTATTCTGTTCTGAGCTTCGTTAGCAACAAAGGAAAAGAAAAGTTACCTTTATACTTCCGAAAATGTATATCCACCATTCAATACCATCTATCATTTATCGCCATACCCTATACACTTGAAGAGAGAGAAGCAGAGAAAGTGGGATGAAAAAGTAAGAGAAGTAAATCGATGTTCCAAAAAAAAAAATGAAGATTTCTACCAAATAGAAGGGAGAATAGTGTTTTATCTCATTAATTACTCAAAGGTTTCAACTTCATATATCGAGGTATGTCATCTTTGTCTTGGATTTGTTAACTACTCTTTGTGTTCCTAAAAAGTGAACACTACAAAGTTGAAATCTTTCAAATTTGCCTCGCTTTTATAAGTTGTTATAAGCTATATTGAACTATATCTAAGACATGCAAGTGAAATGATGGTGTTCATAAATCTGCATATTGTTTGATTTTGTTGTTATATACAGGACGTGGTTTTATCCATCTTTTGGTTATATACTTCTGTTTCGATTTGGTGAAAATATAATTTGAGAACCTGTTCACTATGTTGGAAGGTAGGTAGAGAAAATCAATTAAGGATGTAGATCCTGATAGGTTAAGCACACTGGATATAATTGACTTGCATAAAAATATTATGCGCACTCTAAGAAGGAAGGACAAAGAAGAACTATGAAAGTAAATTTTTGGTTTTTGAAGCGAAAATCACGAACTGTGATTGCAGTAATGTTTCTTATTGGGTAAATAAAGATCGAGTTAAGAATTGTGCTAACACATTTGGGAAAGAACCTGACTGTAATATAATTTAGGAATCTGATCTAAATAGTGGACAAAATAAAAAATAGTGACGTTGCTATAAAAAATATAAATGTTGGAGAAATTCATAGAGAGGAGGCGATGAAGAGTGGTTTTGTATTATGTAGTTTGTATTATGTGGTTTTGTAATATGTGATTTTGTAATATGTTGTTTTGTAATATGGTTAGTGGGACTTCTGTAGAGTTCATAGATCAATCAGATGAAGGGGATGAAAAGAAGAAGTTTAAGTGGTTCAATGAAAAAGATATGAAAGACCGAAAGCTAGAAGTGAGTTTGATGTTCGTGTCCCTAAACCAGTTCAGAGAAGACTTAGTGAACTGGAATTTAAGAAGAGCTTGTGACCTTGAGTATGTTAAGAATAAAAGAAAAAAGATCACAATAATCTCTGTACATGCACCACCTGAGAAACAATCAAGAAAAGAAAAGAAAAAAGAGACTCAAATCAAACACTAACCCTAGTTCAACAAGCCAAACCTAATCAACCATTATAAATAAAACCTTAAGACAAACTCAAACATGATCTCAAACACAAACTCAAACTCACTCTCAAACACAATCCCAAACAAAGTCCCATTACTTTTAGTGAATACATGTCTCTTCTTTTTCTGGTGTTGGATTTCAAATTAAATCATTTCATAACAAATACACCCATGATAGAGCTTGTAAAAATCATCTTTCTGATTCTAGGTATGTGTATAAAACTTTACTAGATAGGATTAGAGACAATCATAACTGGGAGGTCATTGCTATTCAAGGGGTTTTAGAGACGGGAAAAAATAGTTGAGGCGAGTACATGGATTGTGTATAGATCTAAGAGGAAAGCCACTGCTTCTATTATTGGGGATTATGATAACAAAAAGTAGTTGAGGTGAGTAAATGGACTGTGGATAGTTGTGGTGAGTAAATGGACTATGTATGGAATGTCAAGTCTTGATACCAATCCTAATGCAACTTTCTAGATTACAACATAAAGAACAAGAGTTGAGGGAGAACACATGTTTAAGAAGACATATATGTGTTTATGGGCATCAAAATCTTATTTTTTGGCCGGATGCAGACCAATAATAGGTCTTGATAGCTTCCATTTGACGAATCATTTTACGGATATTTAACTTAGTGTTGTTAGAAGAGATAAAAATAATAGTATGTAGCTTATTGTTGTTACTGTTGTAGAGTTTGAGTTCAAGGAACTCTGGGAATGGTTTCTGGGTTTGTTGATGGAAGTCATAGAAAGTGTGTAGGATAAAGGATGGGTGTTTATCTCACATAGACAGAAGAGTCTACTTCAGGCTTTTAGTGAGAAATATCCAAATATAAGCATGTTTGAGAGCATTAAGAGGAAGTTCATGGTACGAATTGTTTTCCTTTTATGCAGAACAACATAAAGGCATACACTTGTACGATGTGAGATTTGAGTGGAATACCATGCAAACAAGAAATAAGTTGTCTATAGCTTGATAGAGGCTAGTTCCCAATTTATGTGCATACTTGTTATCAGGTAAATGTCAATTATATAATTTTGTTTTCATTCTCTTAAGTTTATTTTGTCTACTAATTTTTTTTCTTCTATTTGATTTGTTTTTATAGAAAAGCATACCTAGGTGCTTACCCATTCCACGTCAACCATGTGCCAAGTTCTCCTAATTGAATGTCATCAGGACTGCCTCCACTTATTCCTCCAATTGCTAAAATTCGTTCAGAAAGGCCAAGAAAGAAAAAAAGGAAGGCTACTTATGAGCCCAGAAAAAATATAATCAGGTCAAGTAAGAAAGGAGCAACTGTTACGTGTGAAAAATGCAAGAACGTGCACATAATACTAAAACTTAAAAAGAATGAAAATATTGTGAGGTTTAAACAATGCCGACAAGTAGCTATTTGTCAACTAAGCTTCATTCATGTTATATTTATTCTAACCAGTCATGTTGTTAATAATATTGTATATTCTATGATCTTATAATAGAACCTCTTATGTTTGAACCTCCTTCAAAAGAAGGATCATAAAACAAAAGAACACAGTATGTAACGGATCATAATCAGGTATGAATATGGTGATTATGTCCATCTCCTGTGTAATTTTAGTTGTTCTTATTTCTTTTTTTTTTTTTTTTTTGGGATCATAAAACAAAAGACCACTATTGTATCAGTTTAGTGTGTTTTTGTCCTGATATTGGTTGTGTTTGTGTTAGATGACCTGGGTTGTAGGAATTCCCAGATGATAATGGTTGTGTATTTGTATTTCACTGAGACTAGCATGGCAATGGCTTTGATGTTTTGCATCATTTCAGCCCTATATTCTTTTCTTAGAGCATTCACATCAAATAAGTCTAGCAGATTCTCTACTTTGTCTCATAAAACTTACAGTTTTTTTTCAATATCTCTACTTTTATATATATGTATCGGATCCTCTTCTTTACTGGATACAGTCTTAAATAATAATATCTAAAATTTTGCACCATTCATCAATTCTTTTATTTTAATCAATAACAAAACAATTAATGCAATTGAAGTCTAATATAAATGTGTAGTTCTCTCTCTCTCTCTCGTTAAGCTCCTCATATGGTCTCCACCATCGACAATGTCTTCTGTGCTCAGAAATTGATTGTGTGAGTAAGTTTTTTCTTCCTTATCTTTCGATTCGGAGGAAGAGCTGATTCAATACCAATTTGATAGACAAAAATTTGGTCCTTCACGTCCTCCACGAGTCTACTTTGATCGTGAGCTTCTTCAAGGTTATGAACGACTTGTGAAGGCTTATATTTACAGATAATCCTGATCTATACGCAAGATTAATTTTGAAGCTGTTTTAGAATGAGGCGTGATCTATTTATTCAAATTTATACTGTTGTTGAGGCTCATGAGCCATACTTTCAACAAAGAATGAATACTAATGGAAAGATGGGTTTATCTCCACTTTAAAAATTACCGTTGCACTACGAATGCTTGCTTATGGCGTTTCTAATGATTTTATAGATGAGTATGTTCGCATTGATGAAACAATTGTTGTATTGGTCATGAAAAAATTTGTGAAAACAGTGATTTTCTATTTTTGAAGATGAATATCTACGCTTACCAAATGCCCATGATATCGCAAGATTTTTTGCTATAACAGAACATCATGAATTTTTTGAAACGTTGGTAGCATTTATTGATTGAATGCACTAGAGATAGAAGAATTTTCCAACAGCTTAGAAGGGGCAATTCATTGGCCATATTCATGAACCAACCTTAATTCGCAAAGCTGTTACATCATATGAACTTTGGATTTGATATACTTTTTTCGACCTACGAGTTTGGCAATGACTTAAATGTACTAGATCATTCATTTGTTTTATCTGAATCATCTCAAGGTAATATTCTATCTGTCCATTACAATGTTAATGGTCACGATTACTCGATGGGCTATTACTTAGTAGATGGTATATACCCTTCATCGGTTGCTTTTTTTCAAATTATAGTAGGAATTTGAAAAATGACAAGATAAAGTCGGGAATTTTTTATATTCATTCCTTGCCCTGACCATATAATCGTGATATTAGGAGAAAAAATCCTCCTTCATTACAGCCAAATCTTCTATCTACATTATTCTTTCCTAATGTACAATCATTACATCTCACTAATATACTTATTTACTTCTTTCCTATTATACCAAAATCTGTACAATAATAGAAAGATGTGGTAGTTATTCTAGGAGGTACTACTGGACTAATTTTAGGATAAGATCCAAGCTTTTAACACTCCCCTTGAAATTGATGTATCTTTAGAAGATAACATCAATTTGGATATTAGAAATCGATGGCGAGATGCTCCTAGTGGCTTGGTGAAGATGTCTACAAGTTGAAGAGCAGAAAAAACATGAGGAAAGGTAATAGTCAAATGGATAAGGTCATCATGGATAGCATGACAATCAACTTCGATATGCTTCGTGCGTTCATGAAAAACTGGATTGGTGACGATCTTGATAGCACTCATGTTTTCACCCGAGAGTGAAGTTGCTTGGTGCTGTGGAAATCCTAGCTCAGCAAGTAAAGAATGAAGCCATATGATCTTAGAACAAGCTGCAGACATTGAATAGTATTCTGCTTCAGTGGAGGATTTAGAGACACGATCTTGTTTCTTGTATTTCCATGAGACCAGGGAGTTTTCAAGAAACATACACCAATCAGTTGTGGAACGCCGAGTATCAGGACACCCTGTCCAATCAGCATCGAAATAAGCTCTCAAGCACGTACTGTTGGAGGAGGGAATAGTAGGATGGCTATGTAAATATCGGATAATGCGAAGCACTATTGCCATATGATGATTAGTTGGTGCTTGCATAAAATGGCCAACTATATGAACCACATAAGATATATCTGGACGGGTGATACATACATAGATAAAAGTCCCCCCCCCCCCCCAAACGACGGTAAAGAACCGGGTCTGAGATAGGCGTACCAGAATTCTTGGAAAGTTTGACATTTTGCTTCATAGGGGTATCACCGTGACGAGCATTAGACAACCGGGCAAGCTGGATCAATTCTTGAACATTCTTAAGCTGATATACTTGAATACCAGAAGAAGTGTGCAGTAGTTCAAGACCCAAGAAATATGAAGCATATCCCAGATCCTTCATCTTAAACTATTGCTTGAGTAGCTTTTGAAGATATATGATCCTAGATTGATCGCTCCCAGTAATTAGGAGTTCATCCATATATACAAGAAGGATAGTTGTACCCTTAATCGTGCGTCGTGTGAACAAAGAGTAGTCAAGCTTGCTTTCTCGAAAATTTGTGGCTGCCAAAGTAGAGCGTAATTTCTCAAACCATGCTCTTGGTGCCTGTTTGTGTCTATATAAAGACCATTGTAGTTTACATGCATAGTCGAATGGAACTTGCTGAAGACCTTGAGACAGATGCATGAATATTGTTTCGGATAATTGTCCCTGAAGAAAGGCATTTTTTACATCCATTTGTTGTAGTGGCCAATGTTGAGAAGCTGCAAGGAGAGAAGCAAAGGAACATTAGTCATTTTGACTACGGGAGTAAATGTCTCACCGTAATCAATTCCAAATTGTTGGTGATTACCAAGAGCGACAAGTCGTGCTTTGTATCAGTCTATCACACCATCCGATTTGAGCTTAGTAGTGAAAACTCATGAGCAGCCAATAGGCTTCACACCATGTGGATAAGGAACACTGTCCCACATGTGATTCTCAACCAAGACGTCAAGTTCAACCTGAATTGCCTTTTTTCAACAATCATGGCGAATAGCTTGATTAAAGTAGCGAGGTATAGGAACACTAGAAGGAGAGAAAACAAAGAAGGTCAACCTATCTGGTGGTTTTGAGAGACGAGAAGAACGCCTAAGGATTGGTGAAGGCGATATTACAAGTGGTACATTTCCTGGAGACGAAGCCGATGGTTGAGAAGGTAAATTGTCGAGAGGATTATTTTCTCAGGATCGACATCGATACACCAAGCCTTTCCCAAATCTATCAATATGTTCACTACAAAATACAGGAAAAAAGAGTGACGAAATAGAGGATAATGGTGATGACTTAAAGTAATAAAGATTGTCAAAAAACACAACATTTCAGGACACACGAATTTTCCAAGCAATTGGATCTTAACACAAAAATCCTTTTTGACCAGTAGCATATCCACCGAAAACACATTTTGAAGATTGTGCAGGCAACTTATGCCGATCCTGAGGTGGTAAAAGTACGAAACATACACAACTAAAAAATATGAGAATCAAGATAAGATGGTGCAATGTAACTTAAAATAAAGAGTATCATTTTGTAAAACAGAAGACGAAAGTTGATTTATGAGATATACAGTGGTTTGTACCATTTCAACCCGAAAATTAGTAGGTATAGAAATTTCTAGTAACATAGCACGAACCGTGTCTAAAATATGTCGATTTTTCCTTTCTGCTATGCCATTCTGTTGAAGAGTATATGGACATGATCTTTCCCACGAAATACTAGGTGTAGTAAAAAATTCTTGAAATAAATTGGATGTGTACTCCCCACCAGAATCAGAACGAAGAGTTTTAAGTTTAGCTGAAAATTTCTTAAATACCTCAAACACTTCGTATTTATCATGTAAAAAATATACCCATGTAAATCTATTGTAGTCGTCAATAAAGGTGACATAGTACTTGTAACCATAACCAGAGATAATTGGTGAGACTCCCAAAACATCACTATGAACCACTTCAAAATACGCAGAAGTAGTTTGAGTATGTAAAGGAAATACCAATGTCTTTGCTTTTGCAAGATGACAAGTTTGACAAAAAGAAATTCTTATCCGAACAATTAGAAATTGGTAGCAAATTACCACGAATCATAAAATTAAGTTTTTCTTCATTGGGATGATCTAACCTACGATGCCATAATAAATAATCGGAAGGATTTGAAAACCATGCATATCCGGATTGAGATTGGGTAGATCTAGATGGCTAGAGATATCGTGCAAATCCACTGAGAACAATAAGCCTTCTTTATTCCTCTTCCCTATCATCTATCCGATTTCCTGGTCCTGTATCACACACCCATGATGAGAGAAGGAAATAGTGCAATTATTATCGACAAGTTATCCAACAGATAACAAATTGGGTAACAATTGTGGGATATGAAGAACATTAGATAAATGAAGTGAAGGTTGTGAAGAATAATTTCAAAATGTACCAAAGGCTTGTACAGGCATATTCTGCCCATTTGTTGTACTAACAAAAGAGATAGGTGGGTTAAGGTTATATGAGACAAAGGATTTTGCATTCTTAGACATGTGATAGGAAGCTCCAGAATCAAGATACCATTTAGTTGGAAAAGAAGCAAAAGAAGTTTTACCTGACAAACCCATGGATGAGACTACAACAACAATTTGAGTATGGATCATTTGTTTTATTGCCTCAGCATTCATAGTAGACGATCTAGTAGAGGGATTTATGTTTACCAACCCATGAGTATGATATGCTTGATACTCCATACCTTCTCGGTTTTGTGGTCTTTTAGTAAATTGCGAGATCACATGTCTGATGTTCTTGCAATAAATGCAAACCTTTTTCTTCTTACTTAGGTATGCATAATGACCATAATCCCTGCAAGAAAAATATTGAATCTTACTCATATCCCTCATGGATACCCTGGTCGAGTGCTGTCTTCCATGCCTTGTTGTGTATGAAGACGTTGTTCCTCTCGCAACACTTCATTCAAACACACAAACAGTGTAGGTACTGGAACTCAATTGAGGAAGCTACTCTTGACAAACTCAAACTCCCTGAATGATCCGAATGGATTCTCTGCTTGCCCACCATAGACCAACAAGCTATACTCTTGTCGAAGAGCCATGAACACCGGATAAAACTCCTGCATCGTGCGTTCTCAATGTTGTACCTCTACAATTTCGTTCTCCAGTTGAAATCTCCTTGCCTCATATCTTGAAAGTACACCGACTTCAAGTATTTCCACATGTCGCACACCGTCCTATATGGGCGTAAATTCACAGCAATATGTGACTCCACTGTAACGAGCATCCAGCTCACCACTTTGGCATTATTTGTGTGCCACTTAACATATTCTCCTATTCCAATCGTTGGTTCAACAACACTTCCATCAACCATACCCCACAATCCCTTCCCGGTAACATACATATGAAAGGAAAACTCTCATAAGAAATAGTTCTTCCCATTGAATCGGTCGATAGAAATATTTTCACCATCCATCACTCTACACAACAGGTACAACTTGGAAAAAAAAACTACACCCGAGACCTGGTCTTGACTATCAGAAGTCACACGAGAAAAACACACCACCATGACCTTCTCAAACTGAGAAGAAAGAAAGAAAGAAAGAAACCATCAAGATCTTTTGACAGGCTCTGATACTATGTCAAATTAACGTAGGAATTTGAAAAATGATGAGACAGAGTCGGGAATTTTTGGTATTCATTCCTTTCCCTGATCATAGAATCGACCAGTCTTTAAATAGGCTAAACGGCTTGATATTAGGAGAAAAAAATCCTCCTTCATTACAGTCGAATCATCTATCTACATTAGTTATTCCTAATGTATAATCATTACAACTCACTAATCAACCTATTTACTTCTTTGCCATTATACCAAAATCTATACAATAATAGGAAGATGTTGTAGTTAATCTAGGAGGTAATGCTAGACTAATCTTAGGATAGGATCCTGGCTTTTTACACTTTTGTGAAGACAATTCCCCTACCAAAGAACAGTAGGCAATGACATTTCAAAAAGTTGCAAGAAGCATGTCGAAAGGACGTTGGGCGTGCATTTAATGTTCTACAAGCACGTTTTGCAATAGTTTATGGATCGACGCGCTTCTTCAAAACATCAATACTCCATGATATAATGCTTTCGTGTATCATACGGCATAACATGATTGTTGAAGATAAGTGTCATTTACATGTTCAAGATAAACAAGCTTGCTTCTATGATCTAGTTGAAAACGGTCCTTTTACACGAAATTTGGAGCATTTGCGAAGTAATGAGTTTTAGAGTTCCATTCAACAACATACGTGTATAAGAAATAGGAACTTACATAATTAACTTCAAACTGATCTTATAGAGCATTTGTGGAATATCCATAGTGAATCTATGGAGAAGTATTGTACCTTTATCTATTATTTCGTTCAATAAAATTTAAGAGTATTATAACTTTTTCTTTCTTTCTTATTTTTTAGGTAGCAGAGTATTATATCTTTATATTCTTCAATAAAATTTAAGTTGATTAATACTTAAAGTTGACATACAAAAAGTTGATTTATAAAAAATAAAAAAATACGAACATGGTACAAAATGATGTAAAATGATAGAATATGATCATAAGCATTGTAATCTATACACAAGCTACATTTGACTTGTTTTTCGTAGGATGTAAGCATGTAACATTTTAGTATCGCTTTTTCATTTCTCATCAAGACCATTTACGTCCATTGTCATTATTTTCATCTCTAATTCATGCTCTTCAAGTTCAATTTTCTTTTCATCAACCCTCTATTGTGCAAATACAGTTTCCTTTTCGGCAAAGGTAGCTTCCTTGCGAACTTTCAAATCTTTAGGCACTAAATCCATCGTGTTCTCAACTGTCTTAATCTTTTGATCATGCATCGAGCATTTTGTCATTTATCATTCACCAAAATCAAAAGCAACATCACCAGATTTTCCTTTTTTGTAACTTTGTCTAGCTTTATCTGCCTTTCCTCCGAAAGGTCGCTCAAGATCTATAACAGGACTATCCGTGTTACAATGAGTATCGTCATCTACACTTGTCAAGCAAGGAGTACATGAAGCTTGAGACGGATAAGAAATGTTTTTCCTTCTCATTACAAGTGATCCCTTGGATTCAAGCCACTTCGGATGATTCCTTAATACATTCCAGCAATAGTCATACTTGAAAGGGGATTTGTATATTTCCTGGAACATTGCTTTGTCCCTTTGAATCTATATTTGAAAAAAAAAGTGGTTAAAATAACCATAATTATGAATATTTAAGAAAAAATCTCACAATAACAGATAAACAAAATTAATTCTTTAATCTTACCTTGTCTTGTTCGTTACAACCCAAAGCTCGCACGCTCTCAACTTGTGTTACACATCCAATGAATTTATTGTCCATCTTTTGTATTTCACTATATCGAGTATGCAATGAACGCACGAAACGTTCATTGGATACTCCACTCATATTCTCATGAAAAATTGTGGCAACCTTGGATCAAAATGTATTTCCTTTTTGGTCTATGCCAACAGTTGGAAACAGAGACCAATGCTAGGTCTTCATCGCGTGAAGTTTCCTAACGTCTTAGATCGTTCTTGTGATACGATCAAATCTTCCACCATAAGAGAAGAATAAAGATCGCTTGTAATGTTTTGAGATTGAGATATGAAATCATTGTTTAGAAATTTTTCGGAGAAGCGAAAATCATTTTTTTGTGTATCCATGAGTTTAGAGTAAGCAATGACAGGATGACAAGATGTAGTTGTAATAACTCTCTTCTGGGCGAAAAAATTGAGCCCAATCACGCAAAAAAAGTGCAATGTACTGAAAGAATTGACAATTGTTTATTCTAAAAGATGAAAAGATAATATTTTAGTAAAAATTATTTGATTGCTACAGAAACACACTACATTTGATTAAACACATCTTAATGAAAGATTAAAATTTCACACAACAAAGATAACAAACAGTGAAATTCCACACAAAATCGATAACAACCAATTAAGATGAAATGACACGAAACAAAAACAATAAAAAAAAATTGATTATAGTCTTCATTACAAGTGTAAAAGAAAAAAACAAATAAAAAAGTATCACAACATGACCATACCTAAAAAGAAATATTCCTGTCGGTCATTGGAGTTCCAACAACAACAGAAACGCGAGTGTTCTCCAACATCAAGCAAAAATAGTTCATAAATTCATAGGCAAGTGACGAACGATGTATATCGAGCCTATCACCATTCACCATGCGTCTGTGGCATTAACATCCAAATCCCTAAAAAAAAGTCATCACAAACCGGTTCATCGTCTAACTCTAAATCGTTATCCATCTCTCTTAAGTCCTTGAAAGCTCCAAGATGAGAGCTTCGACTAGGCTATAGGAACTCATCTGCACTCGTTGCATCTCTAATTTCTTGCAAGGAAAGACTAGGAACTATCTCATTACTTCTTTATCTCTTCTATCAACTGGCCACACTTGATCATTTGAGCAATCACTATCTATAGAGTATCATCTTTCTCCTTACACTTTCTTTTCATATTAAGAAGCTTTTAACTGAACTGAACATAAATAATATCGCTTAACCTCTCATAATCCAACATTTTATGAATATTGATGTGTATGAAAACATACATCATTTCTTTATTCCAAATAGTTGTCTTATTCTTTTTGTATTGTCTATTTTATGTTTTTAGTGTCTTTGTGTCTTGGAATGTTGGTACTGCTGTGCTTTCATGTTTTTGACAGATTGGCATGAAGTTTGGAGCTAGAATAAGGAAGAATGAAGAAAATAGCAAACCATGAACTCAAAAAGCTGCATTTCACGATTCATTGTCATTTCATGTGCTTCGAGAGTTTATATGGCAATGTTTCACCACGTTTAGCTAGATTAGCATGTGTAGATGTCATGTAGAAGTTTTTAGAATTTTTGAACGTCGTTTAGAATTTTTAGTTTTGGATTTTAGGTTAACAGTACAGGTGTCGCGGGGATACAGCTGTCGCGGGCGCGACATGCGTGCTATCGTAGGCACGTCAAATTAGAATTTATATGCTCTTACTTTAACTCTAAGAATATAAAATTACTTCAGTAGTGGAAGTAAGGGTCGAACCCGCAGGGACGGTCGCAATATTATTTATCTTTCTTTAGTCACTATAAAGAACTATTATAAATAT
>JAOVYX010017885.1:0-21274 GCA_035668315.1 Drosera spatulata | reverse complement strand
ATTCTTATTATTTGCATATGACATTATTGCTTCCTAATTATTATCATGTCGTGTTGAATCCAAGTAGTGGTTATGATATATAAGTTCATCATGGGAAAGATTATTTAGATTTCGTATTTCAATTATGCAATAATTTACACACAACGATATGGATCGAAGATGGTCAAACGATTGATATGCAATAATTAGACTTTCCGATGTTCAGATTCTCGGTAGTCACACACTTGGTGTGTTATGGTTATGTTCTTCTAGATTATCTTGTTTACTTGAGATAATAACACTTAAATCTCCAGAAATTTTGGATTTTGACACATAATCCTCTTAATTTTCAAAATAGACATATATCTTTTTCGAGAGGGATTTTGTATCAAAAAAATGTTTAAGTTATATATCAAAAATCACGATTTTTTCAAAATCTAATTAAGTGTTTATTATCAAAATTCAAAGATATCAATGTATCAAATACTTTCAAAATGTTTATATGCAATGTTTCCCGTTTACGTTGAAACCGTGCAGTACTGTATTAAGTGGTTTGTGTGAGCGAATACTTTTGGACTTCTAGTCGCTGTGATGTTCCATCCATTCTGAAAAAGGAAGAAGGTCTTATCATTTCGAGTTAGTTACTCCTGCATTGCTGAATGCAGGGCATATATGGGGAACCTGCCCAACACCGTCTCTTATTGTATGTTCATTATACTTAAAAAGTATTTTCCCCATTCTCTTTGAGGTGCGGCACTCCACATATTACTTAAAGCAGTTGCTACAATTCTCTCAATATGAGTACAGTACTGATTATGATGAACATTATTGAGGATTGCATTAGTTACAAAGAAAAGAAAAAAAAAAAAAAAAAAGCAACATTAACGTATGATAGAACGTACTAAAACTGTAACTTCAAGTCTAAATAGTATGAATAAAAGATGATTTCTCATCTTCTGACAATCTATATTAAATTGATCCTTATAATCTATGAACCTTGCGTCTGCTTTTATTGATGATTATATAAACGTAGATCAATAATTAGAGCCATAGTATTGTCGAGGGGTGAAACGAAACACAAATTTGTATCTTTACAACACTACTTCATAAATTAAGAAATCGCTGCTTCGATAATTGATGTATCTACCGAGAAAGAGATATTTGAAGCTCTTTTACCTTGTCCTTCGATAATTGATATGGATCAATTCGGCAATTTCTGTCATCCAATGTTTTGACACCAATATATATATAGACAATCAATCATGTACAAATAAGATATTTGTGGTCACATGCGTGATGTAAACTTCTCAAATTAATGTGAGGAAAAAGAGACAGGGTGTCCACAAACGTTTTTGTGCAACAATTGCCTTCTTTTATTTCTATGGGGCCTAAAGTAAGTTAGATTAAATAATGATTAGATTTGATAACAAACATTATCATGGGTCATATGAACGGAGGTGTTAATCGAGTCGAACCAGCCGAGTTCATGGGTGCTCAAGCTCATTTAATTAACTAAGAAAACTCAATTTTTTAGCTTATATCTTGGGTCTTGCTCGTTTGACTTCTTTTAGGATCTACATATCAATCTCGATTTTAACTAAGATTCGCTAAGATGGAGTTAGAGATTAAGACGCTATAAAAGCATCCATGTTAGGATTGTGTGTATTCGTTCTTATGTGTCAGATTTGAAACCTAACCTAGGATTGCTACTAGGGTTTACAAATTTGAGCTTTTATCGACGTCTAAGGTTTAGATATTCAATACACAGCTTTATCAATTCCATTTCCCCGATCAAGTAAGATGATAAAAAAAAAAGGTTTTCCTTATCATGTGGTTAAACTGCATAACATAAACAATAAATGGCATATCTTTACTAAATTTATGAACGGAAAAAAGTTTGTGTGGCAAGTGTCAATCAGTTTACTACTTCGAGTATTGGATTTTTTTCATTTTTTATACTGTAAATTAGAAAATCTATACTGTTAAATGATAATTATATACATCCAGACTTTATGTGTGTGTTTTACAGATTTTACACATAATGTCTGACTATATACAATTATCAACTAATTACAATATAGGTTTTTCAGTTTACACTATAAAAAGTGAAACTTGCAATATTGAAACAGCGAAGTTGGTTATTCCTTACTGCACAAACGACGCTCCGATCTATGAAAAATAAAACTATGTATTTGTTTATCGTGCAGCTCGGATCAAATTTCATTTTGACAAGTATGATGCAGTGTGATGTAAAGTGATAAAGTATAGATTTGTGAACTTACAATATAAAAGGTGAAACATGCATTATTAAACCAGCGAGTTGATTGTCTCTTTTGGTATAACTGGTGCTCCGATTTATGAAAAATAATATTATTTAATTATCACAAGTGGCAATCAGTTTACTGCTTCGAGTATTGGATTTTTTTTCGTTTTTTATACTGTAAATTGGAAAATCTGTATTGTAAAATGATAATCATATACATCCAGACTTTGTGTGTGTGTTTTATATATTTTACACATAATGTCTGACTATATACAATTATCAACTAATTACAATATAGGTTTTTCAGTTTACACTATAATAAGTGAAACTTGCAGTATTAAAACAGCGAGTTGGTTGTTCTTTATTGCACAAACGACGCTCCGATTTATGAAAAATAGAACTACGTAATTGTTTTTCGTGCAGTTTGGATCAAACTTCATTTTGACAAGTATGATGCAGTGTGATGCAAAGTGATAGAGTATAAATTTTTGAACTTACAGTATAAAAGGTAAAACCTGTATTATTAAACCAACGATTTGATTGTCCCTTATAGTATAATTGGTATTCTGATTTATGAAAAATAATATTATTTGATTATCGTATAGTTCGGATCAAATTTTATTTCGATAAATATGATGCAGTGTGGTGGAGGGAGTACTTTTTCGAGGATTTAATTGGAATAAATAAAGAAGATTTAGAGACTTGATGTTAGTACTATTTTATTTTATTTTATCGAATAATTATGGAAAGAATCATGCTAATTAAAGAATGAACCTCTCTTGATAAAGCTCTGATTCCATCAACTAGCTTAGCTCCAGGGATCAACTTTTGACACAAGTTGCAGCTTTTTATCAAAAAAGTCCAAACAGATCTTCCTTGTTCTTCTCAACCTGTTTCATACAATTGTTTTGCCGAGTGCTGATACTTCGTACTCCTACTAGTTATTACTACTAGTAATAAAGTTTTTCTAGCAAAATTTCAGGATAATTTTTTTTTTATGTACGTAAATATCAAATACGGAGTACCAAATATTCTTAAATTCAAAAGGCTTGCCCGAGCCCTCGCCAACAATACCATTGTGTTGCTAGAGAATATCCGATGATGGTCTATACATACTTAAAGTCATCCATCGGAAAATGGACTTAAGAATGCTAGATTGATTTCCACAGTAGTCGGCACTCTGTCTATACACCCGTTAAGTCCACAACCTGGACCACACTTAGACCTAGTAAGATAACGATTCGCATAAAGTCGTACATTATATTTTCTCAGCATTCTACGTTATTTATGATTTTATAACGCCCTCTGCATAAAACAAGTTTGAGTGTGATGGATGGAAACGAGAAACTATACTCCCTCCGTCCCTAAAAAATTACATCTCATATGTATTTTGTATTATTTTATATGTAAGAATATAAGTCTCGTTTTCATATCAAATCACATCTGATCGTTCCGGAACATGTATTAGGTTGTAGTATATAACTTACACAGTCATTGATGTTTCATGATAAATTTATAAAAAATTATATTTAATCATCATTATATATGTATCAAATTTTACATCGATACATATGTCAAGTTAATTCATTATATTTTTTTTATGGGACACAGGAGTATCATACGAAATGATGATGGAGAGAGTGAAGGAGGTGGTCATGTAGACCACGTGAATGCCACTCCAATGATGCAATTATGCAAATCCTACCAAGATAAAGTCAAGAAAAGTAACACCAAAAGCCTCCTCCCTATCTTTTCCCTAAATTTCTTAAACATCGACTAATAGTAGGGGAATGACGTTAGTGTTGCATTAGCAGACAATACGTTGCTGCGCATAACGCATGAAATACTACTACTAATCTGATTAGTGCCATGAAACATATCGGTTACTAATCTTCGATTCTTCGTTGTACTAGTCAATAATACTCCATATATGCACTTCTTGCAGCAGCGAGTCCGTTATATTTGAAGCTGCAAGTTATATCTCCTCATATGATAAATCGGATTAATGTGACTACCGTTGCAACAGCCAGCAGGCAACAAGCTCGTGCAACAAGACTTTCACCACACAATTTTCAAAAACAAAACGTTTCAAATTCAAAAACATAAGAGGGTTAGTGTGGCTACCGCAGCAAATTTATACTAAGATGCTGCAACAGTAATTGCCATCAAACAATTTTTAAAAACAAAAAATTTAAAATTCATAAAGAGAAAATCAATTCAAAAAATTAAACAGGTTAGTGTTTGTTGGGTAAAAGATAGCCAACTAATCTCCATAACTTATTTTTTTTTACAAAATCAAAAAAGTAAATAACTTTTAAAATTGGACCTATCATTATCCACCATTAGTGATGGAGATTATTCCACAGCCAAACACTTTATCGAAAATTAAAATATATGATGAAGATATTTTTGCAAAAGTTATTTGGCTGCTGTTCACCATCATCCTTTTTTTCCTGTAAAAAAATAATACCTCCGTCCCACACATTTTGCAACATTTTGACATGTGCGTATAACGATGCAAAGTTTGACATGCGTATACGACGATAAAATATAGTTTTTTTTATAAATTTATCGTGAAACATCAATAATTATGTACGTTATGTACTTTAATACATGTTGCGGGATCATTAGACGTGATTTGATATGAAAACAAGATTTATATTCATTCATATAGAATACTGCAAAATACGTATATATAGGACTGTACACAAACCGAATTGAGTCGAGTGTCAACGAATTCGATCTCGAAGTTTGACTTTTTATTTCGAGTCGAACATCATCCGATCTCTAGTGAAAAACTCGAACTCGAACCGAATTCGAATATGTCTCGTCGAGTTTCGAACTACTCTTCCATTAGTTTATCGGGTATTGAATCGAGTCAAACTCGAATCGAATCCAACCATTTCTGTAATTCTATCGATGTTACTCGAAAATTCAAGTGTTGTTTATACCTTATAATCATGTAATGTAACTCATCATCATAAAAATTTATAAAAATACAACCAAACATTGCAAAAACCTATTATTAATCAACAAATAAAACTGTTTCTTTTTTCAAAAGAGAGAAAATGAACGACAAAGAAACACCTAAGTAATCAGATCATATAATGATCATATTCAAGGATCACCACCCAAATTGTTACGAGCTAGCAACCTGTTAGATCATGTTCAAGGATCACTGCATGTAAGATCATAATAATAACCTGCCAAATAATAAGGTCAGTTCAAACTTTGAATATCATATAGGCTCTGTAGAGAAGTTCTACATTTGAAGCTTTCATTTTTTACAGATAAAGTGCATATATTAAAAATTAAGCATTAACAAACTTAATGAGAATTCATACAACTCATAAAGATATAATCAATAGCTCATAATCCATCAAAATCCTAAAGGTTTCATTAATCAGCTCTAATTTGTGGAGCTCTCTCAAACCTAACCATTGAACTCGAATTTGTACATTATCGCGAGTTCTAGTCGAACCTAATGAGTTGAACCTCTCGAACCCAAAAATCTTATCGAATTCAACTGACTAATGGACTTGAGTCGAGTCAAGTCAAACCTTAATTGAGTCAAACTCGAACTGTTCGCGAACTGTTCGACTCGGGTACTTGTATATAATTACTCCCTCCGTTCAACATATTTTATAATATATATGTATTTTATATTATTATATTAAATACATATGAATATAAGTCTCGTTTTCATATCAAATCACGTGTGATCGTCTAACAGCATATATTAGATTGAAATATATAACTTACACAACTATTAATGTTTCACGATAAATTTAAAAAAAATTACGTTTGATCGTACTTATACACATATCAAATTTTATATTAACATATATATAAAATCAAAATATTATAAAAATAGTGGAACGCATAGAGTAATAAAAATCACGTACTTTCATCCTTTTTTTTTTTTTTTTAAATCATGTATTTCATCGTTGCGTTCCAATGGATGCTGATCTGGTTTTTCATTTTTCAAGGACGAAAATATGACAAGAGGGAAGTAAGATACTCAAATATCGGTTGCAAGTTGGCAACTTGGGCAGCAAAAAGTCGTGCACTTTTTAAAAGTCAGGGAAATGTAATGTGTTCTTGTGAGGCTGCAAAGGCCAACCAATACAAAGCCCCTGATTTTTTTTGCATTTTCCATAGAAGAAGTTTGGAAAAAGGTTATGATGCAGATTTGTCCACGAATGTCCTTCACTGTTTGATTCTTAGCAAACTGCTATGAGGGGGACAGTCCACTTTGCGTGTAAATTGTTTTAGATTCAACTTGCATCGAAAAAAGCGGATCCTCACTTTGGAATATATTCGTTGTCGTTTTATTGCTTTTCCATAAAGATAACAATTCAGATAATTTAAAAATAAAAATAATATTATAAATAATAGAAAAATAATTGTTAGAAAAATATTTTCATCACATATTTTTATTCTTAATTTTTTATTTTATTTCTAAATTTTTTGTTTTTAAAATTATGTGGTGTATTTTCTTGTTGCTGGCAGCATCTACCCTAACACTAATTTCAAATACTCTCTCAATCTCAGATAAATTATGATACATTATTGAATTTGGATATCCTACATAAATTACGACGTTTTCTAAATTAATAAGTTTTCATTGTCAAAAGTTTTAAAATATCCATATTTTATATTAAATAATCTTTTTCATCATTATTTTTTATTTGTGCATTCACTTATAATTTTCATCTTTATTTTCTATATTCAGTCATAGTTATTACTATTCATCTATTCATTATACATATGAGAATATTTTGATTAAAATTTCTAAAATCAATCCATTATTTAATAATTATATCAAATTAATGCGTCGTAATATATCTGACACCGATGAAAGAGAATGATACGAATAACAAGATGTAAGTAGGATATGGGCCTTCTAATCCCGTGACTGTTAAGGCAGTTGAAAGGCAGAAGGGAAATGAAAACCGAAAGAAATCACATTTCGGACGGGATGATCTGTTCAACCAAAAGATAATGACCACCTAATCAAGTACGGTAACATTGCTTCCCAATCCGTCGGAATATAAGAAGTCACTGCAGTGTCACTTCCAGTAGAAAAACGCAACAGTTGCATGGAGTATATATCTTCCGATCCAAATCAGAGTTCTTCCTTGACTTGGGTTGCCATCATCGTGGACGCACTCTTCTTTTTTTCAGAAATGTAAGTCGCCGACATCATTATCGACACACAACCATGCTTACTCGTCGCCAACAACTTCGAACACGAACGAGACTCAGACAAGCAATTGTAGCTCCGTTGTTCCAATTGAAGATTACAGGTGTTGCGGCCGAAGCAATCTTAATGAAAAATGATCATCCACCATAAATAGAAAGATGGAGCATGCTGAGTTCTGATATCAGACCAGCTTCTGCACCTTCCCACAGTCGCCATAAACTCATGCAACCTCTCTGATCGATAACTAGCAATCTAGTATTAGAGATAATAAACCCACATTAAAATTTGGATAAAATCTGTAACAATATAAATAGATCATGGCCTCTCCTGCTATTACCAATTGGTTTTAAAAGTGAATCTCATGTTTTTACATGATATCAAAACCAGACCCGTACATATTGAACTAACCGTCACACGTGCTCCACGTCATCCAATTGGGCCTCTCCTCCTATTGTCAATTGAAATGGCATTGTCAAGCCTTCTGTTCATCTTCATGAGAGTGGCTTTTTTATTTTTCGTTTTGCTGAACTGTAGGATAGGAAAAAGGTGTTTGATGGATACTTTTTTTTTGCCTCTAGACCTTTGGTTCTTAAGGAATGGACTCCTCAAATGCAGTTGGGTGAGGACACTCTTGTTCGAGTTCCTATTTGTATTCATCTGTTTAACCTTGATTTACAGTTCTAGGGCAGAAGTGTTTTGGATAAGCTGGCTGATAAAGTCGATCACCTTGTCAAAACTGATCAGATGATTGCGGATAAGGAGAGAATTTCTTATGCTAGAATATTAGTGAATGTGGATGTGACTTCCCCTCTTGTTGAGAACTTTTCTTTTGTTGGACCTGATGGCTCAAGAATTTTATAGGAAGTCCAAAATGAGTGATTGCCTATTCGTTGTTCTAAATGCAGTAAATGGGACCATAAGGAGTTGGATTGTAGGTGAATCCCTTCTCCTAAGCAGGTTTCGATGACTAAGAAGAAAGAGGGGGCAATGTGACCACTTCTGTGGAGTATAAAGACCTTGAAGATGATAATGAGAATACTAGTGCAAGGATTCAGACGTCTGAGCTTCAAGCAGTTGAGAACCTAGTGGTTATGGCTACTGGTAAGCTGGATGTAAAAGAGAAGGATGGTTGCTTGGCAAACTCCTTCTAAATGTGCTTTCAAGATGGTGGAGAAGGGTCATGATGTTCTGGCTATTTCGAATAAGGATAGCTTTAGTTTGCTTAGCGAGTAGGTGGATGATGGTGAGTCTGGTGGGAGTTGTGGTACCCTTGTTGGTATCACTCGATGATCGTCGCATGAAATATTAGGGGGCTTAATAAGTCTTTTAAGCAGCAGTCAATAAGGTGGTTTCTCATCAAGAATAATGTGTCTTTGATGGGATGCCTGAAAACTCGTATTAAACCTTCTAAGTTTTCTCAAATAGCTTGTAGTCATTTTAAAGGCTGGGGTATGCTTAATAATTACTACTTTGTTAGTAATGGTAGAATTTGCTGCTTCTAGGATACTAGTGTATGGGCTATCTCTTATTTGGAGGGGATTGATCAATCTCTTCATTGTCGAGTTAAACACTTGCTTAAGGGATGTGAATTCCTTGTATCTTTCATTTATGCTTGGAACACTTGCACCCAGAGGGCTGCTCTTTGGGAGAATTTGAACCAGGTTGGTTGTAGATATGATCTTCCTTGGCTTATTCTCGATGATTTTAACGCGTTTTTGCACTATGAGAAAAAGATGGGCTATGCTGGGATTCATATTGAGCCTTATGATTTAGATCGTGTGTGAGGAGAAATGGATTAGAGGATCTTAGAAGCAACGGGTGCTTTCATACCTAGTATAATCAGCAACGACCACATTCATGGATGCATGTTAAACATGATAGGGCAATAGGAAACTCTAAATGGTTTGAGTCCTTTGAATATGCTGAGGCTAATTTTCTGGATTCTGATGTCTCCGATCAATCTCCATTTCTAATCAGAATTTGGACTCATGAGAGCTGCAGAGTTTCATCTTCTCGTTTTCTTAATGCTTGGGTTATTGATCCTAGTTTCAAGAGGATTGTGCAGGAAGGATGGCAGCATACAGTTCAGGGCTTTGAGAAATGAAGAGGGATTTGAGAAAATTTCATAAGAATGTCGCTGGTGATGTCACAGCCAAGTTAGTTGAGGATAAGGATTCTCTTGAAATGGCTCATAGTAAGCTTTGCCAGGAGACAACTGAGGGGAATAGAGCAAGTGTGATTCAGTGTACTCTTGTGGTTCGAGTTTATCGAAGAAGCCATATCCTTTGCAACAGTACCTGTCACAGTAACGTCCTTCAAATAGTAAGCATTAATCCATCGGATCCATAAGGAGTCTGTCTTGAGTTGAATAGCCCATGTCCTCTTAAAGAGCATCAGCTTATTCCAACTTCTGAGGTCCTTAAAACCAATACCACCTGTACTTTTTGGTTCATACACCTGACTCCAGGAGACAAGGGATTTCGTTTTTGTTACGATTCAGGGGAGAACCCAAGGGAGGAAACCCGTCCAAACCGGACCTGAACAACTTATATATATGAATCGGGCCCATCTTTTAACTCAAAAATCATGGCTAGTAGGTTATGGGTTTTTCACATATATAAGTTGGACAACCAACTCACCACATAACCTCAACAATCTCCCCTTTATGTGTGAGTACCATCCACATGATCCACTCACCCTTGAGGCTGAATCCATGGGCCTTTCTCCACCCACCTACTTGGACTGGGCCACTTTGCGTACCTACTCAACCCTCTTTGCGGACCAGCAACGCACTAGGGAATCCTTAACCTACGCACCTGGGCCCACCATTTTCAGGCAAACTTGCCCTGCGCTCCAGGCCTGTCAGTCTCGTTGTGGAAAGATATCTTCCCCCTATGCAGTATGGGCCTCTTGTATTCCGGGCCTTCTTACCCCATCACAACGCCTTGACATCTTCCTCATGTGCATTCTGGGCCTTGCCTGCTATCTTGGATCCCACCTTGTCCTGTCCAGCCCAGCGAACCATGGACTTTGATACTAATTGTTAGGATATAGGGGAGAGCCCAAGGGAGGAAACCCGAGACAAACGCGGAACAACAAGAAATAATAAATCAGCAATTAAACGAAAAACAACAAGAAAGTAAACAATACCAGATTTATGTGAAAAAACCCTCAAGGAGAAGAAAAAGCCCACGGAGAACGAAAATCCACTATCAAACAGCGTTTACAACATTTCCTAAAGGTGATCGCTCAATCTCACTTTGTGTGCACTAAAAAACCATTAGGAATTGCCAAACAATCGTCCTTCGTCACTCCATAATCGTCGTCAGCAAACAGAACCCTAAAACAAGCTATTTATAAGGTCCACGAATAAAACAGAACATAAAATCAGTCTGTCGTCCGTCGCGCCCGCGACCTCAATACCGTCGTGCCCGCGACTTGCCACGTCGCGCCCACGACTAGATTAAATCCGTCCTGTGCTGATCATTTACGTGCCTGGCGCTCCTTAAAGCTCTGGATACTCAAGGCAACATCAACAATCTCCACTTTGGCTTGAGTAGACGTACCACAACCAGTGATTCCAACTAGCGATCCTCCCGTGCCATAACCTGACACGTCTTTACATCCCTTATTGGTGAGGAGGGATGCACCATCACACCATTCAGCATGAAGTAACATGAATCAAGTCCAAACACCGTTTGAACTTGATCTTTGTGACCCCCTTGGTTAGCATAGCCGTTGTGTTATCCTCTGTGTGAACCTTCCGTAAATCTATGTCTTTAGAATCCACCCATTCTCGGATCTTGTGAAACCTCAGAAAATCAAGGAGTTGACTTGAGAGAAGAAAGTCAAGAACTTATAGATATACAAAGGCAGCTTATAAATCTAGAAAGGAATCTAAAGGAGTCTCGTATCAATTACCAAACTGACTTGAAGAGGCTGCTTGACAAAGCCAAAAAGAGAAAGGAAGAAAACTTAACCGAGAAGAAAACAAGAGTTCGATCAATATGTTTTGTCTGAGCATGGTAAACCTGATTCTTGGCCAAATAGATTGCACTCTGACTGTCACGAAACACATAGACACAATTCTCTTGCTTGTAACCAAGTTCTTGCACTATATTCCTGAGCCATATAGCCTCCTTTCCTCCCTCAGTCAAAGCCATATACTTTGCCTCTGTGGTGGACAAAGCAACAACATCCTGCAGGACTGATACCCAACTCACAAGACCACTACTGAAAGTAAATACATACCCGCTGGCAGACCTCCTGAAATCCAAATCACCTGCATAGTCTGCATCCATCATACCATCTACATCACTCTTCGCATCCTGTCCATTAGATAAGATGCCATAATCTGTAGTTCCAGTCAAGTACCGCAGAATCCACTTCACAGCACTCCAATACTCTTTTCCTAGATTAGTCATATACCTACTAACTACACCAACAGCTTGAGTAATATCTGGGTGAGTACACACTCTAGCATACATGAGGCACCTTACCGCATTAGCATACGACACACGAGACATACGCTTCACCTCTTCATCTGAATCTGTACACTGTTGAGCTGACAGCTTAAACTGAGCATTCAAAGGAATTGTAACTGATTTTACGTTATTCATGCTGAACCTCACCAAAATTTTCTCAATGTAGCCTTTCTAAGTAAGCCACAGCTTCTTTGATGCTCTATCACGGATAATCTCCATGCCTAGGATCTTTTTCGCAGCACCAAGATCCTTCATCTCAAATTCTAAGCTCAACATCTACTTCAGCTGAAGAATTGCATCTCTATTCTTCGAACCAATTAACATATCATCTACATAGAGACTAAGCAGCACAACAGAACTATCATCACAAAAGCGAAAATAGACACAAGGGTCATACTCATTACGAGAAAATCCGTGTGAAACAATAAACCCATCAAATCAGTTGTACCACTTCCTTGGTGACTACTTCAGGCCATACACCGACCGCTTCAGCTTGCAAACCAGCCCTTCTTTACCAGGTTCCACGAACCCTCTGGCTGATTCATATAGATGATCTCCTCTAAAAAACCATGAAGAAATGCGGTCTTCACGTCCATCTGCTCTAGCTCTATATCAAAAGCTACGACCAATGTCAAAATCAATCGAATTAATGTGTGCTTCACCACTGGAGAGAAGATCTCGTTGTAATCTGTACCTTCTTTCTGAGAAAAACCCTTAGCCATTAGACGAGCTTTGTATTTCTCACCCTCTTTAATTCTGAGCACCCACTTGCAACCAACTGGCTTCCTTCCTTATGGAAGTTTCACCAACTCCTATGTTTGGTTCTTCTTGAGGGACTCCATTTCCTCCATCATAGCTATCAACCATTTATCACGGTCATCAGAATTTATAGTCTCAAAGTAAGAGCTAGGATCGCCTCCATCAACAACTAATGCGAAAGCAAGCATGTCTTCAAAACCATATCTCTCAGGAGCCTTCGGATTCTGCTTATCTCTATCTAAGGCAATACTGTATGGCTCCTGTTGTTGCACTGGGCCTGTATCAGCTACAACCTTCTCAACCTGATCAACTTGATCAATCTCTGTCGAGCCCTGTTGATCAGAAACTTGTTCATACGTCTCTGGAAGCTCTATCTTGATCTGCTTATCCTTGACATTAACATCCCCACTGTTTTGTTTTACCATGTGATCTTTATCAAAGACCACATCTCTGCTGACCACTTTATTCTTTGCTACAGGATCCCACAGCCTATGGCCTTTCACATCATCCTCATATCCAAGAAAGATGCATTGTTTTGATCTAGCATCTATCTTAGATCTCTCAAAACTCTGCATGTGAACATATGCAGGACATCCAAAAACTCTCAAAATAGAATAATCAACAGGTTTTTCAGACCATACCTCTTCTGGAATACGATGATCAATGGCTGAAGATGGACTTCTGTTGATGAGATAACAAGCTGTGTTAACAGCCTCTGTCCAAAAATTCTTAGACAAATCTGCATTCAACCTCATGCATCTAACTCTCTCCAGGAAAGTCCTGTTCATCCTTTCAGCTACTCCATTCTGCTCTGTCGTACCTCTGACCGTGAAGTGCCTGATGATGCCCTCATCTTTGCAGAACTGAACAAACTAACCATCTGTGTATTCTGTGTCATTATCAGATGTGAGATACTACAGCTTCTTTCCTGACTGACTCTCAACTCGTGCCTTCCACTATTTGAAGATGCTGAACACCTTTGACTTCTACTTCATGAAATATACCCAAACTCTCCTAGAGTGGTCATCAATGAAGCTCACAAAGTATTGTGCTGTACCTATTGATGTGTCCTTAATAGGCCCCCAGACATCAAAATGTACATAATCTAACACCTCCTTGCTAGAATGAGATGTTGTCTTAAAGCTCACACGACGTTGCTTCCCAAGAACACAAAATTTGCAGAATTTTAGCTCACATGATTTCACCCCCTTCAGCAAATTTCTCTTGGAAAGATGTCCCATACCACCTTCACTCAAATGCCCTAACCGCATATGCCAAAACTTGGTCTCATCACTAGCTGAATCTGAACCTGAAGCTGTTACAGCTCTACCCAAAACTATGCTCCCAATTAATCTGTACAAGTTTCCTGTCTTCTCTGCCTTCATAACCACCAGCGTTCCTTTTGACACCCTCATGATGCCCTTTCTGACTGATACCCCACAACTAGCTGAGTCCAGAGTGCCAACTAATATCAAACTTTTCTTAAGGTCTGGGACATACCGCATATCCCTCAATGTTCTGACTATCCCATCAAATATTTTGACCTTAATAGTTCCAATCCCAGCAACTCTGCACACCGCGTCATTGCCCATTAACATGGAACCTCCGCTACATGGCGTCAATGTATCAAACCACTCTCTCACACGGCACATATGAAATGAGCACCCGGAATCCATAATCCACTTATTTAACAAAGTATTACCTCGAGCTGTCAAAGCTAAATTGTGGGACTCGATAACTCCTGAAGCCACGTAGAGATCACCATCGTTGTTGTCCACATTCTTCTATATTTGCAGAACTGGATGATTTTTCGGACGACCTACTTTTATTCTGAGGACACTGTGTTTTCATGTGCCCCTTCTCATGACACTTATAGCACTCCACTTTGAACAAGTCACGAGGACCTTGCAATTTCGATCTGAATTTCCCTCTGCTGCCCTTGTTCCTTTGATGACCTCTGCTTCTGTTCTCTGACTCAGCAACATATCCCTCCCTGTAACTGCTGGAACCTGAAGGATTCAACTTGCTCACATCAAAAACTGCTGATGTCACCTCTTCCACACTTAACTTGTCTTTGTCTACAAGTAAAGTGGTGTTCAATGTAGCATAGGAACTAGGAAGTGATTTGAGCAAGATCAATGCCTGATCCTCCTCTTCAACTCTAACGTCCAGACTAGCCAGTTGTGACACAAGCTTGAGGTCATTAAGATCCGACCCCTCCTTCATCTTGAGGTCAAATAAATCTGCCTTCAAATAAAACTTATTTGATAATGACTTGGACATGTAAACAGATTCTAACTTCTCTTATATCTTCGCCGGTAAGACCTCGTTTAGAACCTGATACTGCACCTGTGGCGTCAAACTTAATCTGATGGTAGCTACTGCTTTTACTTCCAGTTCTTCCCAGTCATCCTGTTTCATATCTGCCAGCTTGATTCCTCTCAGAGTGTTAAACAGTCCTTGCTGCACAAGAACATCCTTGATTGTACTCTGGTAGATGCTAAAATTATTTTTCCTATCAAACAGCTCAATCTTGAACTTAGCCGTATTCATCATTGTCTCAACAGCAGGAACAACACAATAAAGATTCTAACTTTTGAAACCTTTCAAACCAACTAGAAATTCTGATCAGAAAAATTGAATCTAAAACCCTAGATCCAAAATTCTGAACCCTATCAATCTTGCTCTGATACCACTTGTTACGAATAACAACCCGAAACAAGCGCGGAATAACAAGGAATAATAAATCAGCAAACGAAAAACAACGAGAAAGTAAACAACATCAGATTTACGTGGGAAAAACCATCAAGAAGAAGAAAAAACCCACGGAGAACGAAAATCCACTATCAAACAGCGTTTACAGCGTTTTCTAAACCTGATCGCTCAATCTCACTTTGTGTGCACTCAAAAACCATTAGGAATTCTCAAACAATCGTCCTCTGTCGCTCTATAATCGTCGTCAGTGAACAGAACCCTAAAACAAGCTATTTATAGGGTCCACGAATAAAACAGAACATAAAACCAGCCTGTCGCCCGACGCGCCCGCGACCTCAATACCGTCACGCCTACAACACGTGTCGCACCCGCGACTTGCCACGTCGCGTCCGTGACTAGACCAAATCCGTCCTGTGCTGATCATTTACGCACCTGATATTTCTTAAAACTCTGGATACTCAAGATAACATTAACAGTTTTATAATCAGCCACACCAGATCATAAATAATTTCGACATAAGCCATCAATTCTCTCAAGCACAACTGTACGCATATGAAAAATCTGATTACAGTATCCATGAATACTGAGAATGACTGAAGATATAAGCTGGAGTCTACCAACATAGCTCAGCGTTCTAACCTCCCATTGAACAATTCGTTTGGTGATCTTATCAATAAGGGGTTGAAAATGCCTAAGTGGCACTCTACCTGGCATAAGGGGAATTCCCAGGTATTTAACAGGCCACGAACCCACAGTACATCCCAAGACAAAAGCAAAGCTGAACCAAAACCGCATGAGAAACACCATAGCAAAAATAGAAGATTTAGCCTGATTCATTTGCAACCCGAAGTATCAGCAAAATGCTGAAGCATCTTCCTTACCACCTTGACCACATTCAGATCAGCTTTACAAAAAATTATGAGTTCTCAGCAAATTCCCAACTTTTTATATCTTGGATGGAACTTGAAATCAGCACCTAAGGGAAGATAGGATCTCCTTGTCGAACCCCTCTTTTACCCTTAAAAAAACCAGTTAACTCGTCATTAATCATGACTGAAAAACAAGGAGACTTCACACAAACCATAACCCACCCGATGAATTTCTGAGGGAATTTAAGAGCAGTAAGCCACTCATCGATGAACTCCCAACTCAACGAGTCATAGGCCTTCTTTAGATCGATTTCCATGAGGCATCTTGGGCAAATCCCCTTCCTATTATAGCACATAATCAATTCTTGGCAAAGTTGAATATTATCCACAATACTTCTATCCTCAATGAAAGAAGATTGGGCTTCATCAATGAGTGAGGGCAACACAAGGCTAAGTCTCTTGGCTAGTAGCTTGGATATGGCTTTATATAACACAGAACAACAAGATATAGGCCTATAATCACCCACCTTAGAAGCATGGGATACTTTAGAAATGAGATTTATAACAGTGGAATTGATTTGCTTGAGCAATTGACCGTTCTCAAAAAACTACAAGACAGCCATAGCTGCATCTGAGCCAATGATGCTCCATCTTTTTTTGAAAAAAGCAGGCTGTATAACCGTCAGGCCCCTGGGCCTTATCATCAGCTATATCAATAATAGCAAGTTTTACCTCTTCCATAATAAAAGCATTTAACCATCTCCGCAGCTTGGTCATCAGATATCAAGGTATCACATCCCACAAATTCAGACTCGATGTTTTGGCCCCTAGGAAACTCTTCACCTAAAGACTTCTGATAGAAATTAAGAATCTCATCTTTGATCTCAACAGGAGAAATAATGCAGGTGCTATCTTTCCTCTGAACAGAGAGAATTCTATTTCTAATCCTATTCCTCCTTATAACACCATAGCAATATTGTGTATTCTTGTCCATGTTGTTCAGGCAGGTCACTTTCGACAACTGTTTAAGGATCATAAAATGTTTCTAATAAGCTCTCGAATCACAAGAGTACACTGAATCACACTTGCTCTATGTGCCTCAATCATCTCCTGGCAAAGCTTACTATGAGCCATTTCAAGAGAATCCTTAGCCTTAACTAACTTGGCTGTGACATTACCAGCGGCATTCTTATGAAGTTTCCTTAACTCCCTCTTCATTTCTTTAAGCTTTTGAGTTACTTGAAACATCAAACAGCCCTAAACTGTATGCTGCCATCCCTCCTGCACAATCCTCTTGAAACTAGGACCAGTACCCAAGCATTAAGAAAATGAAAGGATGAAACTCTATAGCTCTCTTGAGTCCAAATTCTGATTAGAATAGGAGAGTGATCGGAGACATCAGAATCCAGAAAATTAGCCACAGCATATTCAAAGGACCCAAACCATTTAGAGTTCCCCATTGTCCTATCAAGTTTAACTCGCATCCATGAATCTGGCCCTTGTTGATTATACCAGGTACGAAAGCAACCCCTGCTTCTAAGATCTTCTAATCCATTTCTCCTTATACGTGATCTAGAATCATCACAAGGCTCAATAAGAATCCCAGCATAGCGCACCTTTTCCTCATAGTGCAAAAAAGCGTTACAATCACTGAGAATAAGCCAAGGAAGATCATATCTACAACCAACCTGGTTGAAATTCTCCCAAAGAGCAGCACCCTGGGTACAAATGTTCCAAGCATAAATGAAAGATACAAAGAATTCACATCCCTTAAGCAAGTGTTTATCTAGGCAATGAAAAGATTGATCAGACCCCTCCAGATAAGAGACCTCCAGATAAGAGACAGCCCATACACTAGTATCCCACAAGCACCAAATTCTGCCATTACTAGTAATGTCGATTGGAAAGGATCTTGCGGTTATTGCAAACTGGACCAAGAGGAAATTTGCGAGTAAGGTAAAGTTTTCCATTTCACAAAAGACACATTACATAGTTTCCACCGTACAACATAATAAAGAGCATGACATCAAAGATCACCTAAAGCCAGAATACAATCATGAACAATAAGCTCAGGCGAACAACTACAAGCCTCAACTAGCCTGCTGTTACGTTCCTTCCAAACTAAATAAACCACAGCAGCAAATAATTTACGTCGTGAGCTTACCAGCTTAGTTTTCCCCCTAGTCGTCTTGGACATCCAGGTCACCATTTCATTGCACCCTCGACACTTCATGTTCAGTTTCACAATAGAAAGAGAGTCCATCCATATCTTCTGGACAAAGTCACACCAAACAAACAAGTGCTTAAGAGTCTAACAGTGACCTCTACATAACAGGCATTCATCATCCCCATTGGCAATAATGTCCTCTTGGTCCAGTTTGCAATAACCGCAAAATCCTTTCCAATCTAGTTTGCAGTAACCAAGAATCACATTGCAGATGCAACTATGAGGACATAATGTGCGCAGTGCGCTAATCCACTCTACTCTTCTCCAATGTCATCAACTACATGAAAAAGCAAACTCCACTTCACTTCACTTGGTCTTACATGCCCGACCTCGCAGTCCTTTTCTGCAGATACGCCTCCTCTTGTACACGGATGCCTTTCGTGTCTCGCGCAATACCTTACAGCAATTAAGCCCAACAGAAAACTTCACAACATCATAAAGCTAGCATATTTGGTAAGGTGAGAAAATCTCGTCCACATTGGCAGGCACAAAGTAATCCAAGTGCCAAAGTTTGCGTAGATTTCATGTAAACTTTACATGCCGAAGTTTCTTTATTGATTCTCAGAATCCATGATAAACGCTATTAGGAACAATGTCACACGTATCGCCTTTTTAGTTGGTGTGCTTTAACACTGATAGACAGGAACTGTGTTTACTTTTCGTGAGGAGCATTTTGCTTCAGGTCATCTTGAACCAAAAAGAAGATCAAAATACGGAGTAGTTAAAAGACAAAGTTAGGTCAACTACCAACTGAGAGACCAGGGATGCACATGAAATGCCCGTGAAATTGTTACATAAATCGATGACTTGTCTGGGCTTCATCAAATCTGTGGGTGATTGGAGACACCAGACAGCAGAAGTCAAGAACAGAGGGTACAGATAAAACCAAAGAGAATTTTGCCACTCAATATTACTAAGAACAAAAACGCGTTACACTAAAAAGAAACAGAGAAATGGCAGATGGACCTCAAGCCCTTCATTCACGACGAGTGTCAGAGTCGGCCCGCGTGCATAGATTGTAACCAGGATTGCAACGTTCACATAAACCAGATACCAGATGAAAAAACATGCTCTTAGCTATTGGTTATCATAATACTATCATAAATGGAAGCCAAACATTCCGGACAGAAGGCAAAATGCTAAAGACATAATGCAGCTAATTCCTAAAACTCAAACATGTCTTTAGTCTACATGGAGATGAATCCTTACCTGAAATTCTTCCTATATCACCATTGCCTGCACAGAAGGCAAGCTGATCGTGTCGCAGCATCCCCATGCCAAAGCTTATGCATGGCCAAAAAGAAACAAATAGACGAGGAATAGGAGAAGTATTCCCGTCATAAAACTGGTGAATAATGATATCTGCATGGACATTAATCTCCCGCTAGAGGGTCAATGAAGCTCAAGGACGCTTTCGAGTCCTTCAGTCATAGTCATAACAGCTCACAGAAAGAAATCTTACTGCCTTGTTCATATCGGAACCCAGTCAAGCAGGAAATAACACAAAGTTCTGCATCAGAACTCCGAAGCAGATCGGAAACTAGTCAATATCCAAGACTCAAGACTTAAAGAGCATTGAAATTATCAACTTTTCCTTTCCTTGATGCCTTGTCCTATGGAAATGTTTCATATAACCCCTGTTCCATGTAGGAAACTCGAAATACTCCTGCATTCAGGTTATTGGCAAAAGTGGAAATCGAAAACCAAGAACAAGCTTATATTCATGGCTTAACATTGAAATAATGAGCTTCCAACGGCACAAGTCGATATGCCACTCTCAGTTTACTTCTCAACCATAAAATAATCAGAGCTAAACCAGTAAGATATCTAATAACAGAAGATGACAAGTCACAGAAATAATGACAAAAGATGGATCAACATAATGAAGACGTCTGCAAAATTCAATATATGGGACGCCAAAGCATTCATGGAAAAATCACAAACCCAAGCTTCCACTACTTGTACATAATTGCGACTTGCAAGAGTATCGGATATTCACTATTGAGGAAGCTGCATCCCTTTTCTTTTTTCAGAAAACACAACAGTTACTCTTCGACAAGCACAGATCCACCAGATGATTAAACAATTTTGTCATGTAAAAACACTAACTTACATTATCCATGGTACAATGACTATATTCAGTCAATTTCCTGGGGGAGAAAAAGAATACACAGCCTTCCAAGTTATTCTGAATGATTAGAAGCTAAGTGAAGAAACTAAGCCAAGCAAGCAATCAATACATTTCTATTGTTTACGTGAAAAAACTTAGAAGAAAAGTTATCCTAATATCAACCATTGCTGTTGAAGTTCTCTCCGTCTCTTCAACAGGAAGCTCTGATGAAGTATCCCACTACTACTGCGACATTTAGAAACCATTGTGCTATAGAATTTTACCCAACAAATCAGTAGACGCATCCCACAAGCACACAATGAGAAAACAAACAAGCATTCCAAGAAATGGAAATGTTTGCAAGAACCTAAGTTTAGAAGAGTCTACGAGCCATCAACCCTTTCCTCGTCCAACTTGAAGGATAGCCAAATCAAACAGAAAGTTTCCACAGATGATGCTGGCAGACATGTAAGGGTCGACAAAAAAAGACTCTATTGAGCCCTCCACCTAGGACTTGACAGAGGGAAAAATGAAGAGGGTGAAAGCGGAAAGCCAATGCCTGGAGAAAGGGGAGACAGAGGACCTGGCCCCAAAATTCCAGGCTGATTCATAGATCCAAATGAGAAATTAGGGCTAAGTGGCGGAGGGAACCGACTCCCAGG